>JASGAU010391814.1:0-18301 GCA_030220045.1 Australoheros facetus | reverse complement strand
AAAATGAATTTAAATGGCCAGAATACAGCAGCTTTTTCCTCAACACATTAAATAAAATATCAAATTATATTAGTCTTCAAAAATCACATCAGGGAAAAATTAATATATTTCAAACTGGTGAAAAGTTGCAAATTTTTCAGGTAAAAACTGTGATGTGAATTTCTGCGCTTCACAGTCACTGCATAAACTGTGCAGTGTTTCCAGTTTATCAGCAAAAAGTGCAGCTGCAAACACAGCGGTGGAGACACGAAATCACGCGGTCCAGTCCCCAAAGTTGCAGGGACGCATTATGATGCTTCAGGAGAAAAGCGACTCTCACAGCCACCGTTCATCCCGGAGCCCTGCTGAGGGGGCCGCCGGGCTGAAAAGAATTTCTGGCTAGAACCCTGCATGTGACATGATCGTTTACATGTCACATGTTAAATGATCACTGCCTGACTCAAGATTATTATCAAGATCAAAAATAAGAGGTGGGAGTTGGCATAATATTTTTCTGAAAGTAATGACTCATGTCATGTTTGGCAGGGTTTTTCCTGGCTCAGAGTGGGACTACTCATCTAAGTACCATTAGTCCACATATAGTAAACGCAAAGATGGCAAAAGGACTTGTACTTATAGAGCTTTCTTGCTCTTTCTTCCTCTTTACTGAAAGCCCCATTCACACATTCATACTGTGCTTTATTCTGTCCCTTTTAAGCACTTTCTTACTGCCACCCATTCGGGCAGCCAAGCACACATTGGCATTTGGAGTGGAGGAATTAGGGATTTAACCAGTGGTCTTGATGCATATTTTATAATATGCAGAAAGTGTAGTTTATTTGGTGGGAATTGTATGGTTGCGGACACCAGTACAGACAGCTTCAGATACTGAGCATGAGTAATCATTCCTGCTATATGCAAGTAAAGTCTGCCTTAATTGCTGTTGCATCGCAGAATATTGCCTCTGCAGACGAGTCCACGTGGTCACAAAAAACAAAGACAGGCATGTGGACATCTGCACGAAACTTTACACATTGAGATTTATGTCACTCTGGCCCAAAGTGGACCCGAGCAGACTTGTGGACATGGAGACTATAACATGCCTTTTAGAAATATCAGTTGCAAACTGCTTAAACACGATTTTCATTTTGCAGACCTGGTAGCTATCACTGAAATTTATAAACAGACTTTCGAAGCATTTGGAAGATTTAGCAGCCAGTAACTCACAAGGCTGAGTCTTTCAGTGGAATACAATTCAGTCAAATGTTATATTAATCCCTTGCATAGTGGGTCTGAGCAGTGATGATACATATTCATTACTGTCTCCCTGTTGTACAGATACCATTATCCAGCTCTCTGCATTCAATCAGTAGCCACCAGTCAACTCAGATTTCCCATTTGTCTTAAGCTCTTAGCTCCACTTCTTGCTTGCATGTCAGTGGCAGGGTACTCTGATAACTCCTGCTCAGTGCTAACTACATACATCCATGAAGGAAAAGTGAGGATTGCACAACTACTACAAGTTCCTCTGTTGCAATGCTTGAAATGAAAATGTAGAAAATAATTCTGGCACTTGCAACACTTAAGTCAGCTCAGTTCAGCGAGATTCTTTTCTCCACACAGTAAACACCAAGAACATTGCTTCTTCTCTTTTTTCCCGCTGTGGAGGCACATAGAATCGATTTTTTTTTTATTTTATTTTTTTTTAAATCCCCCCTCAGCCATTCCTCTGGTTCAGATGAGCCAGAAATACACACTGAGTTGTGGGCCAAATACACATAGTAGATGTTTCGATTTTTGTTTTTCTGTTTCTATATTATCCATAGATTATCAACGTGTAGTTCTTTTCTCATGCTCTTGTGATAACATATTAAATGTGATGAACTGTGAATGTATGTGATGATGATGATGATGTTTTACACAGTTGTCTCTCAGATCTTAACTGTCAAACAACCTTACTGAAGGCTGTGCCTTTTAGTAAACTGGAAAAAAACTCTTTGTTTACATACTGTCTGGTGTAGTCTACACTTAACCTGATTTCTATAAACAGATGTCTGCATATTAATATGCAGAACAAGATTTTTGGTATCAGATGTTTAATGTTGTTCTCTTGTAGTCTTTTTGTCCAACTGCTGTTGACGAAACATAATTTATATATAAATACACTATCTTTATAGATCACAAGAGGTATTGCACTTTCCATCTTACAATGATTTGGATTTTTATTAGTTTGTTAAAATTTGTAGGGGATGTAAGTGGGAAATCTTGGTCTGGATATCAACTGGCATCACAGAGGTCTCCAAAGTTGGATGTCACCCCATAGCCTGATCAAGCTGTTACGCTTTACATGGATGTGTGTATGGAAGAGTCCTCTTGGGTCTGAGTGATGCAGATTTTGTCGTGAAAGAGTGAACGTGAGGTTCTGAGCAGATGTGCCTAGATTGTCCGTAGTGAAAGCAGTCAGCTGCTGTGCAGAATGAGTGTAGCAGGAAATTAAACTCTTCATCTGTCCTCATGTGGTCTATGGTCGAATTTTAAAAGGTAAGGAGAGTGGATGTCATGTGCTTCTGCAGCCTGTTACATGGTGCTAAAACCACAGTCTAGCAGGAATAAGCAGAGGGCAGGCCTTCCACTGGGGGAAGAAACTGAACCATGGTTACACCCCCTCAGAAGACCGTGTGACGTCACCTGGGGGAGGGGGGTGACTCACACATTCAGTCCCACTGATAAATGGTCAAGTAGGAGGCATTTAGGTAAAGCATTGAATTAGTAGACCCAAGTGAAGCTGTTACTTTTGTCTCACGACAAACTATAGATGATGTCATTGTGGTTGTGCTTTTCTTCCTAACAGCCGCCCACTTCATAGATTGAGAATCTATTCTAAAGTGTCTTTCATGTGGTTTCCACTTTGTGTTCTTTAGAAGCTAATGGTTTTACCTTACATTTTATTTGTTTTTTAGCCAGTTTCAACTTCGGCTGCTTTGCTTTTGAGTTTCATCTCTCTGAATATTGTAGACAACCCTTCGGGTGGGCGGGCAGCTTGGACATCCAACTGTGTGAACATGATAACCCAACAAGGTGACGTTGGATTTTAAAATTGATAGCAGTGGTGCATCTACTAAAAATCTTGGATGAGTTTGAATCTCAGTCAGAAGTCAAGTTTTCTGAAAATCTGAACGCAACTGCCCAAGAAGGAGTTCCAGTAGGATTTTTTCCAATCGTGCCATAGGTGTATTTAATCAGAAAGGACGTCATATTTGTTTCTCATACTAACCACCTAATGTTATTAATATTATTTCTATTGGGTGTAACATTTAAAAGCTAACATGTTATTGAGTAGAATATTAGTCAGAAAGCTTTATGGTCTTAAAGGAATGTCCAACTACAGTTCTTACCATAATAATGCCAATCACAGAAAGTGACAGTATTCTCAGTGGTTTTTATTTATTATGATTTTAGTATTTCTTACTCCTGTTCTTACTCTAAGTTCTTACTTAGCCATTTGCTTTTGAATTGATGTGGTGAATAAAGTCAATATAGCTCATATGCACCCCATTAAGATCTACCGAGGCCTGGCAATTACGTGCTCTAGAACTTCTAGAGCTTCCAGGAGATCTGATTCTACTGCCAGGAGGCTGAAGGGTAGCGCTGGCAGCTGACCGTGTTTTTATCATTATTTCTGTGCTCATAGAAACACATCAGCAGCATGAAAAACTCATGCGATTTGTAGATGTAGTTAGAACAGAGCGCGCAAATGGATTGTTAGTGATTAGAAAGACCGGCTGCTTGTTGATTTAGAAAATATGCCCTGATGGCACTGCTTTTTGCTGATGTATTTATTTATTTTTTTTCACACAGAAAATGCTGGAGAGGATCACGAGGTTCATGAGTGCATGATGCTCTGTTGCTGGTGCACTTTGACAGACAGTGACCATATTAACCATGGCCGTGGTTAATGTGGTACCTGCAGAGTTTATGTGCTCAAAACAGTCCATTAAGCTGCTGTCATGGTGCATAGATGACTGCTTCATGTTTGAACAGGCTGATTGTCCAAAGATGAAGCCGTCTGTAGCTGATTATTTAAATAAAAAAATTAAAAAAACATAAGAGAGAAGTGGCTGTGGATGAGGGACATCCAACACATCTGTCTTTCCCTACATTCCAGGTGCAGGTACCTCTTTCAACAGCAGTGGCTAATGTAGTACATGTGGCTGCAGTGAGAGGGTAATGCTCTGCTGTGTGTTTGCTGTAGGCAGTGTTGCCTGTAACCACTCAAAACCCGTTACACAGATTTGGTTTCAAATTTTGAAACAAAGCTGCACAAGAAGAATGCCTTTTGTTGATAAGGAACCTGCCCTCCTTGTTTTGTTTTCCTCCTTTCTTATAAAAAAAAAAAAGAAAAAGGTGTGACTAAGTGGTGTTCTGGTACAACCAAGTTGAAAAATTATTCTGGAGCCAGGATGCTTTTCTTTCTGCTGTGTGTGTTTTTACACAGTTTCTATGCTTTTTGTTAAATTAGCTTAAGAAGAAGAACCATCCTGTCAAATGATGCATGAGTTGCACTATAAAATGGTGGATACTGCATTCTTTTTCTATGTATTTGATTAATCTCCAGTCTATAGTGTGAGTCTTAAACTGAAGTGGCTCCAAAACAATTAAAGGTACTGGGGGACCACTTAAACACTGGAGAATACAAATCCTGGGTTGGTTTGTTTTGTCTGTCTGTTTTTATAAATATTCCTGGGCCAATAGCTGGTTGTTCTTGTAGCAGGTGAGGGTATATGCATCTTGTGGCCTGTGAAAGGAGCTTTTGCTAGTTGCTCTGCAAATAATTTATTTGCTTAGTAGTTTGTGACAAATAATTCAGTTACATTTTATTTATATATAATGCCAAATCACAATAGTCATATCAAGGTGCTTTATATTGTAAGTTAAAGACCCTACGATAATACAGAGAAAAGCCAACAATCAAAACGACCCCCTATGAGCAAGCACTTGGTGACAGTGGGAAGGAAAACCTCCCTTTTAACAGGAAGAATCCTTAGGCAGAACCAGGCTCAGGGAGAGGCAGTCATCTGCTGCGACCAGTTGGGCTGAGGGGAGGGAGACAGGATAAAAGAGACACAAAGATTAATAATAACTAATGATTAAATGTGTATGAGAAAAGAGGTGAAATTGAGCGATATAGTCAGCTGCCTCTTGTGTGAGTCTCTTATCCTATGCATAACTTAAACCCCACTTGTACTGTAGCAGGACAAAATCTTGCTTGGGAAAGCAGCTGAATGGCATCAAGGGTCACCACAATAGCAGCTTGGTCAGTACGGCTGCTCTGTTATGGCAGAAATTATAATTCCAGTTATTTTGGTCAACACTGAAAAATGTGGGGTCACGGATAAACAGAAGATGGATGAAAAAATTGGGACATTCATGGAGAGACAGAATTAAATGAAAGCGATGCACTCGAAAGCAAAATGCGAGAATTATTGCACAACAGAATGTGGCATGGTATTTGTTTATCTTGTATTTACAGTCCTTGTAATTGAAATTAAGTGACTTTGAATACAGACCCAGCTGGTTTGTGGCTTGTTGAGAAAACACATCAGTGAAAAAAACACTAAATTTGTGCTGCCGGATATACTTGGGCAATCTTTATTATACCTAGACAGCCAGGTTAAATAAAGTCTATATGTGGGGAACTAAAATGTGCACATTCCTCACTTTTTTTACTCTACATATGTAGCTGTTAGAAAGTGTCAGTCTGTACGCATATATTTTCCTGTGTGGACCCTAAAAACTGCCTGCTCAGGTCTGACCACTCCATCCATTAGCTAAATTCCTAGCTATTTCATTATCCAAGTGAGTGATTTCCAGCCCCTTTTCACTACTCCACTGAACCAGAGGCTGGATTGCCAGTAACCTCCTCTTTGTCTCTGTAGGACTGATATAGACATTCTGCCTAAGCTTCAAATATTTAACACACCTAATTGAGATAATTGTTGAAATGTACACTCATAATATCATAAAGGTGTTTTAGAAATTGTGTTTAGTTTTTGGGTTTTTTTTTTTTTTTTTAAGTGGTGGGGGTAGGTGGGAATGGGGAGAGTAAGTGCCACCAACAATATGGGTAGCCTTGTGTAGCTATTCCTCAGCTGTGTAGTGGAAACTAGGCTGAGCTGGTGTCAGGTTTCTGTGCTGCTGCCATTCCTGTCCCAGACACTCAGGGACTCGCATTGATTTTTATAAACCACAACTCAGGACAGCATTCAAAGGCTCTGAACACTATAATGGTATAATGGATGTTTTGCCCAAGCCAAGCAAAGTGACATTATGTTCAATCTGTTGGTTTATGTCTGCAATCCCTTGGATTTCTCTGGAAATGCACTGTGTAACGCTATGCGAAACACTCTGAGCTCCAGGAATAGACTGGCTGCTTGCTCCACCATTAACTGAGATTTGTAAAGGCTGGGAGACAAAGATAAGTAAGTTTGACAATCTAATTCAGTCCCTGTGCAGACAGCAATGAGTCCTGTTTCACCATCAGCTCAGCTAACAAAATTGTGGATCTGTCATTTATGTCATCTATGCAATGCAGTTCAATAAATATGATCTGTTAGTAAATACTGACCATAAAACAAAGTCATATTAAAAGGAGGCAACTTGTTGGTCCTTTGAGTATTTTTCTGAGTACTGAGTGTGGAATTTTATAGATATAAGCAGCTAATTTCCATAGGTCACACTGACACAGAAACCCTAAATAATGTAAATGGTTAAAACCACAAATCAAAGGGGCTTTCAGATTTCTTGTTTCTGACCAGCAGTCATAAATCAGAATTGATCCTTTCTTTTTCTTTTTTTTCCCCCATATTAGTACAGAAGCCTTGATATCTCAGGTCCTCTCAGGACTTAACCAGAGATTTAATATTAGTAAAGTAATATTTTAGAACATTAAATAAAGGTACAAATCTAATTCATTTTAAAATATCAAGAATTTCTAATTCTTTAGCCGTGTGTATTGTTGTTACCAGACTGCTGTAACAAAATTGTATTTGCATTATAAAATATAAATACTGGTATTTGTCTCCCTTCCCACCTTTTAATGCATGCATTAGTAGAACAAGCTTTAGCTATTTGATAACCATTATTATATGCAGTCAATAACACATTAACACTACTTATAAACTGAGGAAAACGATAGGGATTACTCACCACCTCAAGAATGCATAGTGATTAAAGGGGATTATTGATCACTGTCATGTGAGGTCATTGCGTATCATCTTCATTAAAAGTCAAAGTACAATGTTTGCTGCAGAATGTTCTTGTTTTTGATTTCTTTAATTATTTTTGGAGTCTTTGGGGGCTGAGTGTCACAGTGTGACTGATACTGTGTGGTAGCGCTATCCCTCTAACTCTCTATGGACACTGTTAAAAATCAATGAGCAGGACTGCCTGTGGTCTAGTAATTACATCATTTTTGCATCAGTCACTTAAAGTATTTAAGTATTTAACTGTCCGAGCTTTTGAATGGTCCTGTATTTCTATTTGTTGGTTTTGCATTAAATGGTTTTTGATGCATCACTCCCTTGTGATATTGTGTTTTTCCAGAAAATCTCATAAACCATATTTTTATAACCAAATAAATATATCAAATGCAATTAGTTAAAGAAATAAGTTTTAGTCATATTTGTGACGTTATTATCAGAGCATTGCGACAGCTTTCCTTTTGGTTTTTTTTGGTTTTTTTATTAAATTAGCTTAGGTCAGTGATATGGGCACTTTGAAGTAAGGCAAGGTTTCTCATCTTAATACAACACAGTTTCTGTCATACTCAACGTGTATGCAAATCCCTTAAAGAATCACTTAAGAGATTGCTTGTGACTGTAATTAAAAAGCAAGGAAAGTTGGCTGTGTGTGTGTGTGTTTTATTTTCTTTTATTAGTAGATTAAACTGGAAGGGAGCCAGCTGCTGTTAGAGGCTGGTTGGAGAGGCTATAATGGTTTCCTTTTTTCATTTACTGGCATCAGTTTTTTTTTTTCTTCTCATATTTTGAAATAAGTGTTTAGCAATATATTTATAAACATATTTTGTCATACATCTTTCAAGTAATCATAATCCTGAAGTCTACTACTATGGAAAAGTCTTGAGCTACCCCTGATTTATTTTATTTTTCTTCTTTTTAAGTAGTGTTAAGCAGTAGTTCTCCAGGCCTCCTGAATTTCTCTTTTTTTTTTCTTTTGGACATTGGCTCCTTTTTCACTCATTTGAAGTCCAGTCCTTGTACCTGACCCTTTTTCTCCTTCTATGTTAAGCCTCTTAACACTGACCTATGAACCATCCAATCATAAAAAGACACCTAACTCATGGGATGAGCCAGTGTTGTTTATTCACATAACAGACACCTTGTATTTTATCTTTAATTGTATCTTTAGGCACTTTATGCTAGCAGCCTGTTATAAAAAGACATAATTTGTTCCTATTTCTTTGGCTGAATCTATGAGATATGTCAAAGATAAGACAGTTTGACAGGTATAAAATAGTATTTTTGTACCAAGGTGATTAGCCATAAACTTGGCATATCTTAGTATGGTTTGCAATTTGTCCTTTAAAAGATTTGAAAAACTGGGCAAGTGGAGGACAAAAGAGTTCAAGCTGCCAAGTACTGCAGCACCATACCGCTTCATATTTGTAATAGTGAAACACACTGAGCTTTTAAGCACTCCATGAAATTATGGTTATTAGAGAATCAAGTCTGTGACATCAAGTGGAGGCTCTGTCATGGATTGGTGCTGCATTTCAGCCAGTGGTGTTAGGGCATCTTGTCAACATTGATGGAATTATGAACACAGAAAAGTACTGTCAGATTTTGATCCACCATGCGATACCATCTGGAAAGTATCTGATTGGCAACAGCTTCATTTTTCAGATCCCAAGCACACTTCTAATGTAGTAAAAACACACCTGGATAGAAAACCGCATAATGAAATTCTTTCAGTCATGTATAGGCCTCTTGGGAGGCCTGAACATTATTGAAGTAGTGTGGGATCATCTTGAGTAGGGAACAAAAGGCAGCCAACATCTAAAGAAAAGTTTTGAATGTCCTTCAAGAAGCCTGAAGAACTATTCCTGAAGACTACTTGAAGAGATTACAAAAAAAGCTGCCGAAGAGTTCAGGCTGTATTGAAGAATAAAGGTGGTCACGCCAAATACTGACTTTCAAGCTTGTAAGAATTGTGCAAACTGTTTTTTTGCGTGTTATATGCTGTATTTCCATTTATGTTTGCACTTTGCAATAAAACTCTGCACCTAATGCCCATTTTCCCACCAAAATATAAAGAAATGAAGGGTGGTTCAAGACTTTTCACAGTACTGTACAGTACAAAACAAGGTATGGATGTTTGATCTATGCAGACTAGCTGTAGACATGCATGTAGACGGCATATCAAGTGGCAATATTAATTATGTTCTGTCATGATTTTCTCATCTCCAGCACTCTTACAGGATGGCATCACAGGAGGGGGAGAAGCCTCCTCCATACCGAGGCCAATCAGATAGTCGTTTAAAGAGCAAGAAGCCACCCAGCCTTGTAATAGCCATCCCTCCACCAGAGGCAGTGATGTTCCAGGTAGGCTGGTTGTTTTCGCTTGTCCCTGTCCTTCACTGCTTGGGATCATATAACAGTTAATTAGATGTGTTGTCACATGACACACAGTGTGCAACCAGGGGTTAAAGTCAGATTTTTCAGGTGGGTAGATCCTAACTGAATATATACAGACTGTGATGAGCTGATCTGTGCTTCTGTTTGCTGCTCTCTGTGGATATAACACTGAATTCAACAAGATATTAGCGCATGCTACATGAGCTATACCATGGCTGCCTTCCAGTGGTTAGCCAGTATAAAACTAAAACAACTGGAAAAAAAACTGTATTTTGTTAAGTGATGCTAAAGAGCATCAACAGCTTAAATTCAAATTGATGACTGCTACATGTGAGCTGACAGTGACCATAGACACTACAGTGTGCACCAGGTTAACCTAGTCCACAATGCTGGAAACTACCAAGTCGAGCTTACAGCTGTGTGTAATTCTCATACAGTCTTTGAATCACACCAAGTTATCAGTTTGTTTTTAGAGACATATCCCAATATGCACGTAGCACAGACACAACTGTGAAGGTGCAATTCTTTATGCAATTTTGGAAGAAAAAAAAAGTTAGTATAGTTTTTCATTTCACATTGACTCAATTCATTAGTTTTTATTAGTTTTAGTGTTTCAGTTTTTGTTTACTTTATTATAATTTGGAGGGTATTTGTTATCAGGCATCAGTCAGGTAGCGATAACAAAATAAAACGACTTTAAAAAGTGTGGCACTTTCTTTAAAAACACACATTGGTAAGAAAAAAAAAACCACTTACACCCTTTATGTTCTCAAATGGTTTATCAGCATTATGCTTGCCAACTTTATAATTTTTTTTTAATACTAGGGGCCTCACAACCTCTATATGTTCACACATCATAGATAATATAACAAAATCTAAAAAGTAATCAGTAGGATGATTGATTGAATAATTAGTATTTAGCCTCTGAGGTACTGGTTTGTTGTGCCGGCCTATCTCAAAGCATTTCACAGTGAAGGGTTAGTTTATCATAAATCACTCTGTCCTGTGGAGCACACCAAGTTTTTTATTTGAACTAAGATAAGCTCAGATCAACACAATGAATACAGAATTAAAATGGGACCCAAAAAAAGCCTGCTGCGTGTCATAAATGTTACTGAACATGTGAATTTTTTCAAAAAAAGGCTTTTTAAGCTTATCAAGAGTAGAATCCTTTAAATGTATCTCAAAAACATCATCCAAAAAACATGACTTAACATGATGTTTTGTATGTAGCTCACATGGAGGTTTAGATCAGCCCTGGGTCTCATTAACTCACTGTGCGATTATGAAAATTAATGGATGGATTAATGGGCTAATGGACTACTTTGGAAATGGTTTGTAAAAATCATTTGACTCAGAATGCACAGTGGAAGAAAATAAAAGCTGATGGGCAGTACTTTAATGTGTTGTAAACTTAAAAGTAAAGTAGCCCAGAACCCATCAATGCCTCTGTAATTGCCATGTACTCAGGCAAGCAGGCACAACTGTTAGGCAGTTTGGGAACACGAGCCCATTTCTCCCAGTGGGCCTCATGCAAACAACACAAACAAAAGGCATTTCAGCTGGACAAATTAGTTGGTAGTCAGAGTTTAACTGAGCATGTCACATTTAAACTGTTTCTAAAGGACCAGTAGTGTAATAAACATGGAAATTTGTGCTATGGCTTTGTACTGCAGGCACTTACACTGCTAGCTTTTCCATTATTAAGACAAGTTTATATAATCTTAAATTTGCTAAGGATTTGCTGCGTCATGTACTGTAGTTAATACTTAAACTGGATGCGTGAGGTTGTGTTTTTACTCTTAACTAAAACTGTGTATAAAAAAGAGGGGGGGAGAACAATTCTCCACTTGCCCTGTGGGCGGTCTTTGCCCTCTAAGCTTGGTTCCTCTATCAGAGGCCTGGGAGCTTAAGGGTCCTGCACAGTATCTTAGCTGTTCCTAGGACTGTGCTCTTCTGGACAGAGATCTCAGATGTCGTTCCTGAAATCTGATGGAGCTACTCCCCCAGTTTGGGGGTCACTGCCCAGAGTGTTTCAGTTATCACGGGGACCACTATTACCTTCACCTTCCACATCCTCTTTAGCTCTTCTCTCAGCCCCTGATATTTGTCGAGCTTCTCATGTTTCTTGTTCCTGATGTTGTTATCACTTGGTATTGCTACATCTGTCACTACAACTTTCTTCTGTGGCATCTCTGCACAGACTGCACCTGGGATCTTGCCTGGTGTGGTAGACCCCAGCCTCTATTGATCTTGGGCTTGAAGCTCATTCCTGTGCTACCACTGGTAGGATTTTTCTGTATCAGCCGCCACTTCTAGCTGTTGATGGTACATGCCATGCAGGAGCCTGTCCTTTTCATGATGGTTCCTGTTCTTGCTCCTCTCCTTTCTCAGGTTTCTGCTTCCATTGTGATCATTTGTCGCCATCTTCCTGATGTACTCATGGATCTTGTACTCAGGCAGTCTTGTTAATGATCTGGCCAAGAGGGTTCAGGCCTATGCAGAACAGCCGTGGAGACAGAGCTTCTCCTTGGCAAATCCCCATACTTGATGGTGACTTGTGCAGTTGGCTTGAAGTTGGCTTCTGGTGTTCTTTTTCCACATCCCCATTGAGTTCCTGATGAAGGCTCATATTATTTATAATATTTATCAATAACTATACTATGATGCCTGACAGGAACTTCCATGCTGTACTGAGGCAGGTTATTGCCAGTAGTTGAACAGGACCAGTCCATTCTGGGGATCCTTGGGGATCAGTGCTGTCTGGCGGCAGTCAGCCATGACAGTCAGCCATTCTGGGTGCGTCTTATCCATTAGCAGCTGGTTTATTTGTGCTGTCAGGCGCTCATGGCGTGCAGTTAGCTTCTTTAGCCAGTAGGTGTAAATCAAGTCAGGACCTGGTGCTGTCCAACTCTTCATATTTGAGACTCTTTCTTGGATGTCTGCCACTGTAATGGTAACCTGTTCAGGGAGGTTACTGTGGTCTGCTCTTAGATCCACTAGCCACTGAGCCATTGTTGTTATGTGCTATATCTTTCCCCCATATGATCTTTCAGTATTGCTTAATCTTCAGTCTTGGTGGTGGTGGTTGTTCTCATATTTTGTTCCCCTGCCACTGAGAGTAAACCTGGTTCACTGGAGAACATCTGGTTTATGCTCCTAACTTCTATGTCTGTGGTATATGTCTCTTCAAGCAGTTAGCCAAGACACTGTCTTTGCCTCAGCTTGTTTTACTTCTTAGGCACATCTTTCTGCAGTTTTGGCAGTTGGCTTTGCACTACCTTGATCTTAGCCTTTCCAGCTTAGCCATGATCTTCTTTTTCAGATCAGTTGCTCTGGGATTCAACGTACCAGTTGTTCCAGATGATATCTCCCCCCTGACCTAATGTCCTGGCTCACCTTTGCCATAGCATTTGTGCTGTAACTCACTGAGCTCTAGTTGCAATAGCAGTTGCTTTCACTGGGGTTACGTGTGTAGTAGCATTCCAACACACACACACACGCAAGGTCACAGGGGTATCAGCCTAAGAAACCCAAAGAAACCCAGACCCCCAGCCACCTCCTCCAGCTTATCCAGAGGAACACTGAGGCATTTCCAGGCCAGCCGAGAGATATAATTTCTCCGGTGTTTCCTGGGTGTGCCCTGGGGCCTCCTCCTGGTAAGACATGTCCAGAACACCTCACCGAAGAAGTGCCCAGGAGGCATCATAATCAGATACCCGAACCACCTCATCTGGCTCCTTTTGATGTAGAGTAGCAACTTTACTCTGAGCCCTTCTCAAATTATTGCACTTTTCAGTCTAGCTCTAAGGGACAGGCCAGCCACCCTGGCGGCCTAGTGGAGGGCGGGCTGGAAGGAGATTGTTTAGTGTAAAAGAGAAAATGGCTTAATGATTGAGGTAGATACAATCACTATTTAACTTTTAAAAAAACTTGGCAAGCTTTCTCTCTGCATAGCCAATATTATTTCATTTACACTGTTTATTTTATAGAGGCAACAATTTCTGCAATGTGATGGTAAAAAAAAAATTTTTTCCTTTTCTTCTGGTCAGCCACAACGACAATCTCTGAAAAAAACAGCAAGTGCTCAAGCAAGCGGTTCTGTGTCAGAGAGCATCGATGGACACGAAGATGGAGGATTTTCAGCAAGAGACAGAAGGACAAAGTTTGGCAGACAAACATCACTCTCTCAAAGCATCCGAAAGTAAGCAGTTGCTGATGCTGTTGTTAGACTTACAGTGGATGCTTATGTATCATAAACTCATGAACACACAATGATACGTAAGCATTCTTAACCAAAGTGTATTTTACAAGTTCAAGTATTGTTCCCTGCAGATCCTTGACCTTAAGCTATCAATAAGTGTATATTTTGTTTCCCACAATTCATTCATAAAAAATGAATAATCCTTATTTCTTTTAATTCATAGATTATGGTTATTTATTCCATATGCTCAATGACTGAGCATAGACCGATCAAGAACATTTAATGTTTGGTAATAAAATGCAGTAATGGACAGTCTTTAAGAGTGAGCAGTGCATTATTTTTAAACTTCCTAACTTCCTTATGCTACGTCAGCATTGATCAGGCAGCATTGTGTGATTTGATGTCAAAATTTAGATTCAGATTTTTTTGTTGTTGTTTTTTGGTAGTATCTACTCCCGACTCAGTTAAGGTGAACAACAAATCCAGATAAATGTTTTTTTTCTTGTTTACGTATCTTTAAAGAAATGAAGTACTCATAGACTTGTTTTAGCCAGACATCTTGTAACTCTTCTTGTGTTCCTCCACCATCTTTCTGTACCTCCAGGAATACAGCCCAGTGGTTCGGGGTGGGTGAGGACTGTGAGACTAAGCAGCAGGTCTGGCACCGAAAGAGCCTGCGCCACTGCAGCCAGCGCTATGGCAAGCTGAAGCCCCAGTATAGGGAGCCCGAAACGGCCACCAGCATCGACCACAGCCTGGATTCACCAACTCCACACAGGATGCCCAGGGTACACTGCCATCATAGAAACACTACCACTTTGTTAATTTAAATTACTATTTAATTTAAGTTAAAAACTACAGAAAGAGTAGAAGAGCATGCAGAAAAGATGATTTTACTTTGTGGTTAATATTCTGATCCTATTCTAAGAAAAGAAAAACTGCTTGTACAGAAGGATACAAAACAGGATGACACACAACAGGCTCTGTGTGTAGCTACTAAGATTTTCCATTGCTAAACTGCCAAGAAGCTCAACTTTTTTCCCCCTCCACCTGCATGCTTTCACTTGATGAAATAGAGAGATTTCTCAAGAAGACACTGTATTGAAGTGCTGCATAGTTACAGACGTGGCCCATCTGCACCCCAGACAAATCATGTCGCTCTTTCAGTCTGTGCCAGACAGTTCTGCTCTGCTCATCCAATATTATATTTCTCCTTTTGTTCTCTGTCTTCTGCTGTACACTTCTTATTCTGCAGTCTGCATGCATTGTATTTCCCTCTTTGTAGACACGTACAGGTATGCACAAATGGATAAAGCAAGTCTCTCTGTTTATAAACGTGTATGAGTGTATAAATATCATCTGTCAGATCTGAGGGACTCAACTCATGCTCACACCCCAGAAAATCCTGCTTCTTCTTCCAAGTCTGCTTTCACAATAGGTAGATGGAAAGATTTTGGCAGATGTTTACTAGGTTCAAATTCATGCGACTGTCACAGTGAAGTATTTTTATCAGCCTGAACCTAATCTCTCTCTCTCTGATAGATTGTGGACCCCCTTGCACGAGGGCGAGCTTTCCGTTGCCCAGATGAGTTGGACAGCCGCTCTCCAAGAACACCTCACACCGCTCATGGGGTTCCTGTCACACCAGGCGTCACCTCGCTCAGCTCCTTCACCAGCCAGCGCTCCGGGTACAGTCGCTTCCCCAGACGAAAGCGAGAGTCCGTCGCCCGCATGAGCATCAGAGCTGCATCCAACCTGTTGAGGGTGGGTGGGAAAAGTAACTGTAGGTGCTGGGATGTGTTTAAAATGAAAAGGGATGGTTGTCATGCGGCCCGACAGCAGAATGTCAAGGGCTCATGTTACAACCTGATTCCTTGGTTTGAGTCCTGCTTTTTAATGTTTCCTCTGTGTTTGTGTGCCTTTTAGCCATCCTTTTGAATAAAATGACTGTAAATGCAAACACTGTAACATACATTTATTGTTTTTATCATTATTACCTCAGTCAAAAAAGAAGGAAAAAAAAAATTCTTTTGATACATGTGTGAAACTACTTGTTATGTGGTGTGTGTGTGTGTGTTGTCCAGGGTCGTAGTGGCTTGGCAGGCTCACAGACTGGTCGCAGTTTCCCCAGGAGGAGCTTTGCCAGGCCCAGCTGGATGGACGAGGACACTGTGGATTCTGCAGATGCATCCGAGTCACTTTTCTTCAGTAAGGTCAGGAGCAGCTCTGTCTATCACCCGTCAGGATCTTTGCAGCAGTTTCTCTCCTCGCTTCTACTTTGTCTTCTACTTTGTTTACCTGCTTCTCCTCTCAGCCTCCATTTTTTTTGTGACCACTGTATTCTTCTTTGTTTATCCTCCTTTCTTACTTGTTCTTCGTGTGTCCCATACATCCTCTCTCCCTACACATCTGCTCCACCAACAAACAAAAACACACATCTGACTTCTCATTAATTACTGCTCTCTCTTTGCTTTCGGCATGTCTTCTGTGTCCTGCATTACCTCTCTGGCTCTAGGTTGATGTCCGTGATGAATTGTACTCTATGGCTGATGATGTCTTTGAATCGCCTCCTATATCTGCCTCTTTTGCTCCCTGCGAACAGCCTGACCAGAAGCCCCCCAGCTTGTGAGTAAATATAAATACCCAGCTATTGTCTCTGAACTTAAGTCACTTGTTTACTACTAGTTCTCAGTGCTTGTGACAATTATATAATAACTTGCTGCACAAAGTGTGTGTGTGTGTTTTCCCCCCTTTTTAATCCTGCTATCTCTGTATGCACACCTGTCTTCTTCACAGTTCCAGTAAGGATGCATCACAGATCCATAAAATGCATGAAACGACTCATCCTCGTCGTGGTCGTCGCATTGCCTCCCAAGTGAAGCACTTTGCATTTGACAAGCAGAAGCGTCAGTATGGGATGGGCGTTGTGGGGAAATGGCTAAACCGACACTATCGACGAAGCATCAGCAGCACCGTCCAGAAGCAGCTGGACGACTTCCACAGCCACAGGTTGGGAATGAATAATGTGCACATTAGAAAATTTTTTTTTTTTTAATGGATTTAAAAAAAAAAGAAAGAAAAACTAATCAGTGAGATAATCTAGTTTGCTGAGAGAAAGTGGGGGTTGGTTAAAAGTTTATGTAGGAGGTTGGAAGAATTGGAGGCAGATTGCATTAAAAAGATTTTGGTTTGTCTGACAAAGTACTGAAAGTGTGTATTTGCTAGTCTTAATTTTAGCTGTTTTTACTATTGTTGTTTGTCATTTCAGACCCTACTTTACCTACTGGATTACATTTGTCCACATCGTTATCACATTGCTTGCCTGCTGCACATATGGTTTTGCCCCAGTTGGGTTTGCACAGCATTCAAAATCTGAACTGGTGAGTATAAATCTTACAGAATAATTTGGAGCAACATTTCTATTCTTTTTTTTTATTTTTTTTTCAAGGGACTTTTTTTAAATAAAAAAATGTAATCCTTTAAATGTCAGGTTTCTGTTAGTGTGAAAATTGAAGGTTAATTGCTCTTAGTCAAACTCAGCATTGAAATTGGAATTCTGTTATTGTAAATATAACGAAGAACTTAAAAAAAAAAAACAACTATATTTTTTACCCCAAAAAAGCATAATGCAGAAAAAGATGTATTTAATACACAGTGTATTATTTTTTTTATTTATTTTTCACTCATGAATTAATGCTCAGTAGTCTTCAAGCTCTCCCACTGATAAACTGTTGCTCTGTCGCCCTCTACAGGTGCTGAAGAATAAAGGCATTTATGAGAGTGTCAAGTATGTCCAACAGCAGAACTTCTGGATTGGCCCAAGCTCTGTAAGTTTGGCTGTGGTATCATTCTGCTTAGACTGGCTTTAGATGTTTGTCTAGATTTATAAAAGAAAAGGGAACTGCTCCCTAAAATGAGCTGTTCTAGTGCTGAAATGAACACAGTCAGACTGTATGATGCTAGCACAGCTAAAAGGAACAGTTTTGGTTTGGTGTGTTTTTTTTATTTGTTTGTTTTTTTCCCCTCTTCCAGTGCGTAGTTATTCCGTTAATTTATTACTTTCTCACTATTTGCTTCATGTTGTAAGTTACATACCTATAAATATTAGGGGTGGGACTCGATTTAAAAAATTAATCTAATTAATTAGAAGCTTTGTAATTAATTAATCGCATTTTAATCACATTTCAATATTTAACATGAGAAATATTAATTTAAGTTTGGTTGATGAATGAATCGATATACATAAGCTTAAAATTCAAAATTTTGTTTATTTTCCCACCAGTCTGCTACACAGACCAACGAAGGGTGGAAGTGCTCCTGTGATAAGCAAACTCCTGAAATTAAAGTTAAGCATCATAACTGGAAAGTTTTAGTCAACATTAATGTCTCACTTAATATAGTTGGAAATTAATCATTCGCTCAGCTGTACTCCTTGATGTTGAAATGTGTTATGCTTGTTTTAACA
>JASGAU010391809.1:0-10396 GCA_030220045.1 Australoheros facetus | reverse complement strand
TCAGGGAGCTTTTAGGACAGCCTGATAATAATGAATTACAATAGTCCAGCCTAGAAGTAATAAATGCATGAATTAGCTTTTCAGCATCACTCTGAGAGAAATATTAGAGTGTAGCCTACTGATTAAATTACTGTTGTTACAAGTGTACAAATATAGACAGAATAGTCTCTTCTTTCTTTTAGGAAATTGGCATTTGTAAAAAAAATTTAAACAAACCAAAAAAGTTTCATGACAAATGTGGGCGAGCTTGGGGGCCCCCTGGTGGTCAGAGGTCCCTATGCAGCCGCATATGTCGCCTATGCCTCTGGCCGGCTCTGCCCACAGCCTGCTGTTGCTGGAGCATTGCTGTTACAGAGGATGTGGAGGCTACAGCAGCGAACATGTCTGTGAGCTTTGTACATTTTGTAGCATCTACAGAGACTCTTCAATTTCTTCGCACGTAACTTCTCCGCTCCCCCTTTCTGCTGCTTCGGTTTCTCCGTATTGCCTCTCCTTTAACACGCGCGCTCAACACTGAAACTACTATCAGGAGTCACAGGGCACCACGCAGAAAAGGGGTGGGGCCGCTTTCATCCTATATCCTGATTGGTTCCATCCACTGTCTATATTGAAGATGGGCCAATGGGCCGCCCCCTCTAAATTGTGGGCCGGTCTCTTAGGGAAAAAAAAAAAGGGAAGGGAAAAAAAAATCCAACAGCATCGGCCCCTGAGGACTGTCGGCCCACCGGGCAAATGCCTGGTACGCCCGATTACCAGTTCAGCCCTGTGCTGCGGTACATCACAGTCAGACACTCTGTGGACATTTTACAGTCTTACTGACCACTCAAAGTGATTTACATTATGTGTAAGTTTGGCTGTTATGTATCTGAGTCAGTACTGAGAACGACCTGTGAGCCCATACATCTGTTAACACAGTATCTTTTCTTATAAACGTCATTTAATGAGCTGAGTGAACTCCTTATTTAAGGACAGATACTTTTACAATTTAGATGAACACGTTTCAAAGTGGTCTGAAAATTTAAAAGAAATGAGAAGATTTACTAGAAATGAAACAAATACATCATATAAACTGGAGAAGATGAGTTGATGCCACTAAATACTCACATGAAGTTTTACAGCCTTAACACAGATTTTTTTTTTTTTGCACTCGCTGACATTTTTCCAACGCTAAGCACTACTGATACATGTTTCCAGCAGCACTGCGACACTTCGACTTTCACTGTTTGACCATTCTTTGAAGAGCTCCAGCAACACAAACTGCTCTCAGTGACGGCACACAGCTTGTGACACGTGACCTGGTTTTTGGTCATTATTTAAAGGCCATCCAGTCTTCATCTTCTTCAACAGTCGTTTCTCCTGTTTGTACCATAGAATCTGTCTGGCAGCACTTCCTTCTTCTATTGTTTGTTGTTTAATGGTGGTCAGCAAACAGATTCTAGGTGCATTACCACCAACAGCAGTGGCACATTACACCCTACCAGGTGTGTGTGAAAAACAAGGGAAAAAATAGATTTTTACAATCACATAAACTGTTCAGTTTTTTTTTAACTTGATGATTTTTTGAATCTTCAAAAATCGCACCCACCCTACTAAACACAGACTCTCTACTGTACAAGAACAAAGATGAAACTCATGCTGATCCTCTCGTCTGGTTGAGGGCTTGTCAAAAAAAATAAAATAAAAATCTGCTGCTTTCCACCATAAGCTGAAAAGCAAACAAACGTCTGACAGCACAGAGATGAAATCGATATCACTCATCTGGCCATAAGCGAGACAGCATAACAACTCCAAAGTGTCAAAATGTTTTCTTAAGAGGAAAAAGCTGAGCTTCATCCAACCAGGCTAAAAATTCCCCACATACAAGTTTTCTCTTAAAAAAGCAACACTTCCCAGACAGAAGATTGAAAAGCAAAAAAAAGGAGGGGGGGGTCCTTACAAACACGTTTGAATATCTGAAACCGAACACAGCAGGAGACAGTGCCATTATTCATGATCCGATGTGAGCTGCACTGAGATGAACCCAGCTGGCCTCTGCCATCACCCCAGTGTGGCTGACACCAGTAAAATCATTCAGTCGGTGAGTTCTGTTAAAGATCTGGGTCGCTCGTCACCGCTGGCATGCAGAGAGAGAAGCCTAATGCAAAACAAATGTTTTCATAAAGTCGCTCAGTGTTGAATCAGCATCATTCATTTCACTCCGACTGCTTTTTTCCTGTCTTTTTTCCCCCTTTTTTTTCCCCTCCCCGAGGACTCGAACGACTCGGACTGTGGCTGCATCTCTTCGTGCAGCTGCTTCGCATTAGGCCCCGATGATTAGTGTTTGATGCTGCCCACATCTTTAACCCCTGTGACAAACTGTTGGCCTTACTAAGCTCACCATCAAACACCGTCGAGCGCGCTGTGTGCTCTCCCTCAGCTGCAGTCGCAGATAAATCCCACCGCCGCTCGGGTGTACGCTACTAATCGAAAACAGTGAAGAGAATTAAACAAAGGACTTTTGTTAAGGTCCTCGCACAGTTTCCACAGCTGTTAGCCCCAAAGCAGGCTGTCATTCCTACTCTTAATGGTTACACTTCAAATCAACAAAAACACAGACACGGCAGATACACTGCAGCCCACGGAGAAAGGGAAAAATATGTTCATTACTTTGACACATCTACAGCAGCGGCACTGAAAACAGGGGCCCGACGTAAAAGTCTGAGAAAAAAACTCAAAATTTTTGAGACTAAAGTCAGAAATGTAGAAGGAAAAAAGGGCAAATTTCTGAGAAAAAATTAAAGTTTGGGAGAAATATCGCTTCACTTTTCAAGGTTACATATTTAAATATTTGAACTCATGGGATCGAAAACTCATACAAAATGTTATCGTTAATGGAACGTAACATTACAAAAATCAACAATTCTTGTAATTTTTCTTTTTTTCCTCAATTTTATAACTTTACTTGAAAAGTCTGAATTTTTTCTTACTCCCCCCTTATTTTGACTTATTTTGGCACTGACTGGTCTCTAGGCCTGAGTGAAGTTAAAGGTTGAGCTCAGATCTCCCCTCCCACAGGTGTTGGATGAGGCCAAGGTCGGGCCAAATAAGTTCTGCCTCACTAACCGTGGAAAACCACATCACAGACTACACATAATCTGCCGCTTTGCAGTGATGTTCAGGGAGGTGATACATATCACAGCAACATCCACGTGAAAGCCAGGACCCAAAGCTAACAGCGGAGCATTGCTTTGTTCAAGAGGCCGTTCACTTCATCTGTCGGTGGTTTCAATCTTGTGGCCGTTCGGCTCGCGTTCTGTTTCCCTTCCAACCTCTGCTGCCAGCTGACAAGAGTGATGAGCAGGCTGATGTGCAGTTACACATGACCCGCTGCTGAGATTTGGTAGGTGTGTCCACGTGAGCTTCTGCTTATCAGCTGAAACAGCACTTCAGCTTTGATGCTGAAACAGGAAAAGTCATTCTCCAAAAACAGTTTCCACAGTTGGAAGAACACCAGTCACCTGTCGCCGTGAGGCAACTGTGGCTGTGATTGCTGAACAAATTGAATTACTTTTTAATAAACTATGATAAAAAACAAAAAACAAAATCAGACTACAACTAAACAGAAAGTCGCCTTTGATAATGGAAAACATTAACAGGTTTGTTTTTCACCAAATCAAGACTGAAGCGAGGCACGGAGAACGATGCGGTCTCATTCAGCGACCTGCGTGATGTGGAAAATCAATCATTGGAGCTTCAGCTGGTAAATCAGCAACTTTTTAAGAAAAAGCTGTTCAGATTTTTCTGAAAAGGTTTTTAGATGACTTGGTGACCTCAGTTTCCCGTTTTTCTAACCATACGTACGAGGAACCTGTGACTCATGAGGCTGAACAGGTCATCTGCTAATTGGAAGGTCAGTGGTTTGATCCCTGGCTGCAGAGTGAGGTGCCCTGGGCAACATGTGGAACCTGATGCATCCATTGCACGAGCAGCAAGAGGTTTGTGGCACTGCCTTATTTTTTCCCTGTTGCACATGTCCAGCATAGAGGAAGGCTTATTTTGATGAAAATGCTTTTACAGCCTTTCAGCTGCTTATTATCGATCTGAGAAGAGTAAATTTGCAAACTGCCTGCCCCGCATCCTGTGACTCGCACGTACAAAGCTTTTGTTAGTGTGTGAACTGAAGTCTCACTCTAACCTGTGTCTCTGCTCCACAGGGCTTTGTGAAGCAGCAGCAGCAGCTAAGACGGCGTCTAACCGCTCTGTGTGACTGCACAGAGCAGCTGAGCACACACGCCCCTTTAATCGGTTTGTAGGTTGCCAGGTTTGTGAGGCCGATGGGTTGAAGCGTGTGGACTGTTTCGCAAATGATTTGGCAACCTGAGTACTATCAGATAAACACATAAAATGGACGGCTGCGCAAATTACTGGAGTTTCCCCGACCTAACAGCAGAACCCCAGGAGACGGTCTTGAGCCACAAAAGAAAAGCAGGAGAAACGATAACGTGAGCAGGTGTGATCGGCCATGTTCCCTTCCAGTGGGCGTGGCTTTCGCTGTATGATTAGTTTCCTTCTGTCTTTATAAAACGCAGACCTCTCCATCACAATTATCTAATTACTTTATAATTTAAGGTCATACATGACAATGTAACTGGGTGTTTGTGACATGAATAACTAACTAGAAGATGCATGTAATAATAAAGCCACAATCATTTAAACTGCTTCACCCAGAGGACTGATGAACTCCAAGAATTATCCTAAATCACTTTGCTGTTAAAGAGGAGATGAATCAGGCGACTCCATGCTGCGATCGTTTATGGGAGCGCTACATGAAAATGTGAGCTGCAGGCTGACTCGATGTGGTTAATCTTCGTGAGACAATGTTTTGAAATTAGCCTCCTGCAGGCGCTGTTAACGAGCACATGACAGGGGGAGGAGATACCTGAACGACAAGGAATGCAGCAGAAAAGTGGTGAAATATTGTCACTATTCTGCTCATTTCCTGCTTCGAATTTTTATTTCTAGACTCTACTCTGTGTACTTTGCAGGTTTTCTTACCACGGGTCTGCAAGACGACGTTATGAAAGCAAAACAGCCAAAAATCCCAAACTCCACCCATCCAGGTGACTCTGGGTGAGAGATGGAATAAAGCCCGGACACACATCCACGCCTACTGCCTACTTAGAATCACCAGGTGAGCTAACGGCGACATCATCATGCAAAGTCCACAAACAGAAAGGCCTGAAGGAGGTTCAATCTGACAAGTGACCAAAAGCCTTTATACGCCGTTATAAACACCAGACCTGCTGGTCTGTGCTGATACCTGACACTCACCTGGAAAGGGGAGCCTCCTCCTTAGGCCGCGTGAGGACGCAGGTAGGGTTTAAAACTAAACTGAACTCAGCTGAAGCATGATGGGAGGCCTTCATTTCCTGAGGCTGCTGTTTCCAACAGCTGGCAGGAAATAAGGAGGGAAGGCAGCACAATGCAGCACACACAGCACAGCAGCTGCTTTCCCTTTATCTTTCTGTTTTCTGTTATTCATTTAAAACAGCCATGATGGAGGGGGGGGTCTCACTGCACTGTCAGGACACAGTGAGTCGCAGACACACACACACACACACACACACACACAAAGACAAACACAGCGCTTTGTCAGGCAGCCTGTGCAGCATGCCATCATGTGGTTAACAAGAAAATGATGTTTTCCACATCAAATGCTGCTTTGTGTGTATATTTGTGTGAGAAAGTTGCATGTGTGTGCGTGTGCGGGACCTTCCCTCTCCAATTACTTGCTCCAGCCGTCAGATAATAATGGGGGTTTAATCAAGGCCAAGCCTGGTGGGGCTTACACACACTGGTGTGCCGCTGGCAGAAACTTCCTCCCTGCCCGCAGTCCACTAACAGGACAGGAATGATGGCTCCCACATGGCCCGAACACTCACAGAAAGACGGAGTGTGTTTTCAGAGATCTAAGAGGAGCAGAAATTGTTTCCACCCTGCCTGCCACTGCTTCAACTTTCTGCTTAGTCATCAGGCTTCTCAGAAGAATGCACTGAGATCCCCGAAGAAACAAGCTGACTACGTCTTATTTCAACATTACTAACCATCACAGTTAAAAAGAAAATAGAGAGAATCTCCTCTTCCCTCAGGAGGTTTTTATACTGAATCAATCTGCGGCGAACTCCCACCAGCTCTTAATTTGCTGCACTCACTGAGTGCTGCACAGAATAGAAGAGCAGGGAGGTGGGGGGGGCAAAGAGCCGAGAGACAGAGCAAACCCCGATAAGCAAAGATTTAAGATTCTGTTCGTTTTATCAAGTTATTAAATCAGCTTAACCCCGACAACCAGCAAACAGCTGAAGTTTGTTTAATTGTGACAAAAAGAGCAGAAGTTCAAAGGCCAGCGAACGAGTGCAGCAGGAGTGTAACTGATCACCGTTACATTTCTCAGAAAGAAAAGTGTGAAAAAATCATTTTCTCCAGTATGATCACTGATGGGCTCATGACTGAAATATAATCTCCACCAACAGGAGACTGTGGGTGTTTGTGTCCTGAATTGGGTCTCAGTTTCAGAATCATACTGAATGTTTCCTCTGCGTCAGCAGCAGGAAAGAGGAGTTCAAATTCCAGTACCGCTGCACTTTTTTCATCCCTAAACGCGTCCTTCACTTTAAGACATTAACGAGAAAAAATGAAGACGCCTCGAAGAGACCAGCTGAGAATCCACACGTGGGACAAACAGACAGAAGCAACAGGTTTGTGTACAGAAAGCACCGTCACACGTCACAGTGTGAGCATGACGAATATGATCCAAGGGATGTCAAACAAAGTAATACAGGAACAGTGTGGTGAGAGCATCATGTGAGCAGCGATTTGCCAAACTATAGTCAGTATTGTTGCAACTGTCAGTGTAAATGTTGCCGCTGAATTGGTAAGATCAAATCCTGGAGACTGTTTTTATAACAGTAAAAACCCAACTTTATGATGGCACATCACGAGGAGGTGGCATTCATGCTGCGGGGATCAGCTGTCACATATTTTAATGTGAACCAAAGCGGTCATCAATACTCTCACCAGACAGGGCGGCTCGATCACGGGAAAAAACCAAAGTTCTTCTAGACGATCGTCGTTTAACCATCACTGATGTTTGTTTCCAATCACACTCCTTCAAACCAAAGTGAACTGTTTAGATCTGCTCTGCTTCGTTCACCATAACTAAAACATAGAAAGTAGCTGAAGATTTTTTCTTGATTATTCTTTTTTTCATAGGGCACCCGGGTGGCTCAGTGGTGGAGCAGGCAACCACATGTATATGCTGCGTTGCGGTGAGGGCGGCACAGGTTNCCCATTTCCTGTCTCTATAGACTGTCAATAACAAAAAAAAAAAGCTGCTGTGGCCAAAAAGTTAAATAAAATCTTCATTTCATAAATGATGGAAGCTGAAATTGTAACTGGCACAAAAATAGTCCCTCGCATTCAGTGTTCCAAATGAACGCACTAAAAGGAGCATGCTGATGTTTTCATCAAACATGAACCCATCACATCCGCTACACGTATAAAAGATCACATGTGAGCACTGAGCCAGTCCGGGGAAATATCTGCTAGTGACTGACGATAACAAGAAATCATTACCAAATGGAAAAGCAGCAGCTGGAGCAGATTTCCATCTGTAAACCTGCATGCTCTGAGCCGTCCTGCAACATGACAAACTGTGTAAGTGATAAAAGCTTCTCGTACTTAGTTTTTGGTTTGTTTGTTTTATGTGTGTGATCCTGCAGTAATTTACATCAAGTCCTTTAGTTTGGGAGGCAGCATGGATGATGGGAGGCGGTTCAGCCTGAGAGCATCTCATTTTAAACAAACTAAAGATTCTAAATGAATGAACGTGAACCTTTTGGACTGTAAAATTAGTTCTTCTAAACTGTGAACTCCGGCTGGGAGCTGGTTCATTTTATTCAGACTGGACCTGCAGATATTCTAATATGATGTGAACATTAAGTGCTGAACATTAGACAACCTGTCATAAAACCAAGAAAACACAAATATTTTAGAAATCTGTCAAAAACTTGTTTAAAACTGAAGATTGTATTGTTCTTTATGAGGAAAATAAACTGAACTCACATTTTTATAGCCAAATTTGAGCCGGCACACTGGACTCAAAAATGAATCAAGCTGAACTTTTAAGCACCAAAACTCATTTTTCTGTTCAGGAATTAAAGTCAATAACTGGAATTTGGCATCTTATTCAAAAAATAATAATAATGTGCTTTACTATTGTTTTCTGTTTTTGTAAAACTAAATTGGAAAATGTATAGATAACAGTAATAATTATATTTTAGCATTAAAAATACATTTTTCAGTTAAAGAGCTTGTGCCTGCTGGTGGATTAAACACAATACTGTTAATTTAGGGCGCCTGTGGCATAAACCTGAACCTTCATCTTCTGTTGCAGGAGCAGCGAAAAACGGTCTGATGTATCCTGATCGTCACAGAGTCGATCTGGACTGCAGCTGCTCCCAAATCCATTTACAGCCCATCTGTGAGATCACTGTCAAAACTAAATAAGGACTGCAGTGCATTAAAGGGCAGATCGTCTTATTGATAACTTCCTAATGTCCTAATGCACGCCTGCTTCATAATTCATGACAGCCTCACAGGAGGATTTCACACAGGTCAGACCTCCACTCAGCGCGCTGTCCAGCAACATTAATGTGAGGTCAAATCAATACTGCACCAGGTAACCATCCACACATTATGCACACTGTATGCAACCCACGTTACAAAGGGCAGCAGCTCTTTGTCTTCACACCAAACACAAATTTCAGGCCTGACAGTACTGCATTTTAAAGTTTTCATATGACTCTCTGCAGTCCTGTGAACACCCCCTCATCAGCAGCTTCTAGAAGCTCCTTTAGCAGCAATAAGCTGCACTGATGGATTCCCGTATGACTGCAGATGGCCTCGCATTTGACTGTAGACCGATATACAGTCCACTCAGTGACTGCAAGGTGCCCAAATCATCAGCCCTGCACCACCGTGCCGACAGCTGGTCTGAGGTGTTTGTGCTGTGTTTGGGTTTTTGCTGCTGTGCACTATAAACATCTCCAAAGGACAACTTTTTTAAACCTTTTTAACATGCTAACTGAGGCCTGCAGAGTCTCAGATGGAGCTCTTGGGGTTTTCTGCAGTTTCTGAGCATTGCGCGCTCTGACGTCCACTGGGATTGTGTTAACACCCATGAACACTCCAGACCAGCAAAGTGCCAAAACTTGCGCTTGTATAGGGGTGCTCAGACCTGATGAGGATCAGTGAACTGAGTGCATTTGATTAGAAGCATGTGGATGCTACTTCCCCACTTAAATCCTGTGGAAGCAGTGAGGGTGCACTTAGTTTCTCACAGAACTGCAGAGTCCTGTCAAAACTTTATATTAAACTGTAAGGTACTGGTACTCAGTACTGTACTTTATTGAGACACAGCTGCTGAGGTCCATAAATATTTTTTACTGTTAGCACCATAAGGTGCTAACAGAGTGCTATTTGGTTGCATAATATTTACAATATTGTCAAGATCAGGATTCCAAACTGACTTCAGTTCACAGACCACATGAACTCCAGTTTGATCTCAAATGGACCAATTAAATCAACCCCCAGCACTTATGTACATTTGATTTTTGAGGTGAAAATTTTTTATTTTTTTATTATAACACAAAGTAAAAAAAAAAACTAAAAAAAGTCCAAACACCTTCTGGAAACTTTCACAGTTACTCAGCTGTTTGCAGTTATTCACAAAACAATTCACGTATTTAAAAAATTTTAATAAAAAGACTCACTGAACCTTCACTTTTTGAGTATTCTGAAACAAAACGGCACTTTAAGCTGCGGCCACAGAAAGTGAAGGAAATTCAGCAACTTCAAGAAAAGTAACTGCAGGCAACATTGAAGGCAAGCAACTGAAGCAACAACCAATGAGAGTCTCTCACACTGAACACTGAACAAGATGAAGCCACAAAAAAAGCTAAAAAAAAAACAAACAAATTCTGTCTTGTATACACTATACTGCCAAAAGTACTCAGTCATCCATCCAAAT
Organism: Australoheros facetus; assembly: GCA_030220045.1. Classification (NCBI taxonomy): domain Eukaryota; kingdom Metazoa; phylum Chordata; class Actinopteri; order Cichliformes; family Cichlidae; genus Australoheros; species Australoheros facetus. The sequence goes on along the minus strand of JASGAU010391809.1, from coordinate 330 downwards.
CATTGAATCCAGGTGTTCCAGTCACTTCCACAGGTGTATAAACCAGCACCTAGGCATGCAGACTGCTTCTACAATCATTAGTGAAAGAATGGGTCGCTCTCAGGAGCTCAGTGAATCCCAGCGTGGTACCGTGATAGGATGATACCTGTGCAACAAGTCCAGTCACTACTAAATATTCCACAGTCAGCTGTTAGTGGGATTATAATAAAGTGGAAGCGATTGGGAACAGGAGCAGCTCAGCCATGAAGTGGTAGGCCACGTAAAATCACAGAGTGGGGTCAGAGGATGCTGAGGGTCATAGTGCACAGAGGTCACCAACTTTCTGCAGAG
>JASGAU010391808.1:0-15872 GCA_030220045.1 Australoheros facetus | reverse complement strand
AACCTATCTAAAGCAGATGACCAATATCTGAAAGTCATGCTTGTGCTTAAGAAATAGGGAAAAAAATCCAGAAAACACCCGACACACGACCTGAAAGATGCATCTAACCCTTCAGTTGATCCATCTAGTGGCCAGCCTCATCAGAAATTGTCTTAGTGGAAAGGTGGCTGTCAAGAAGCCATTCTTAAGGAAGGGAAGCAGGGAGAAAATGCTGAGGTATGCCAGATTATACAAGAACTGGAATGAAAATCAGTGGCAACAGGTCTTATGAAGAGATGAATCCAATTTTGACTTGTTTTCAATCTGTACAGGGGAGGCCAGGAGAGATGCAGTAGTGATTATCTACAGCCATCTGTAAAACATGGCATAAGTTCTGTCATGGTTCGTGGCTGCATTTCAGCCCGTGGTGTTGGGGATCTTGTCAAAACTGTTAAATGTTTAATGGCAGAACACTTAAACACACTTAAACATTAGAGAAAAGAGAAAGATGGGATAAATGGCATGATGGGAATATTTGAAATTGTGTTCAAGTGTTCATTTATACAGTGGAACAATAGCAACACCATAGAAAGTGGGTGAAAAATTGCAGCTGTGGTCTGTTGTTAGTAAACTATTAATATTAGTAAGTAGGTTAATGCCAGTCAGAAAGGCTGTGTTTTCAGTACCAAGCTTGTGAATCAAGAAGCATAGTTACTGTACCTGCTCTAACTCTCAACAGACTGTAGTTCTGTACTGTACTTCACTTATGTACAGTACAAGAGTAAGCAAGGCAAGTAAGCAAGACAGTCATTAAGTATGGTACCCATAATGCCAAACTAATCCTTCCAAGAGGCTCTGTAGCAAGTTCCATTAATCCTTGCACCCCCTTTCTGCAACCCTTTACTGTTCTTCTTCTATGGAAATTGCATTTGGTGTGAAAGGCGGAATAAGTAATAAGCCATAAAGCTCAAGTATGAAATTCAGCAAAATAATATAAAGTTGAATCTGCAGTCTTCTGTGCCATTAAATATACACCCATTGTTATAAAATAAGAAACAAATCACGCAGGAAAGTACAGTAGAGTAAAAATGATGTCAATCTTCTCACCAGTGTTCTCATTTGTTAAAGTGAATTACCCTAATGTGTCAGAATTAATGTGATGATGATTTATTGATGCTAACACGCTAGACATGACACGCCTAAGTTGAGTATTAGTGTGGGAAGTGCCAGTGGGTAATGACAGATGATTAGAAGGTTCACACCTCCGCTGCACCGGGTTGCCATGCAGCCAACAGCCTCTGCGCTCCCAAAGTCCAAAGCAGATGGAGGAGAGGGGAAAAAAAAAAGGAATGGCGGGGAAAAAAATTAAAGAGAGCGAGACATGAAAGTGGAGGAGGTGTAGGGAGCCAGAAAGAGAGGGAGAAGAGATGGAGAAGCTGATACAGAGTGTCTCTTTCTCCCTCTGTTCTGTGGCCAAAATCCACACTGCGGCTGAAATTTGCTTTAGCTGCCACCTCCTCTCCATTTTCAGATGCCTCTTCTTCGACAGCAGATTTACTGTTTTGGTCTGCTGGCTGGCTTCCGTTCCACAAACACTAAATAATACAACCAGTCAGAGTGTGAAGCCACTCTGGTAGAGTAACACATCAGAGGAGGTGATATGTGAGATGTGTGATATCCAATCTCCAGTTTGACTTTTTGCTTGTCTGTTGGTGCAGACTGACCCTCAAATTATTGCTCAGCTTTTTAGCAAAGTTCTCTGTTTTCTGAGAAAATCGTTGGAAAGGCTTGGGTGCTCAGGCAGCTAAATGTACTGCAATTAAATATGACCTTTCATTAGGGTCTTCCTGGTCTTCTGTATAAAACACCTGCTAACACCAACCCGCTGTCTTTCTGGTTTAAACTAAAGACAATGTGTCTAAAATCTCTTCCTCTGTTTCCATCTCTTTCCTTTATCTAGTGAGTGCTCCAGTTGCTTTTCACCCTCATGCAAGGCTGCTTTCACAAAAAGCGCATATGACGGGATGTAAGCAGGGTTTTTAAACAGAACCCATTGCTTCTACTTCACTGCAGTCTGCAGCCCTTGTTGGTTGTAGGATTGTGAAACGTTCGCCTCCTAAAAAGCTTTTGTAGTAAACATGTCATGAAACATCAGTAAAAACTGAATAATCAAAAAACAATCTCTTCTCCTTCGACAGCCCAGTCACATCTTGGAGACGTTTCCATTCAAAATATCAAATAAACTCAAGACTATAAAGTCGTGGTGAGGACAAGGGGAAAAAAAAGAAGAAAAAAAAAGAAAAAGGCCCCGGTGCCCTGTGGGAAATCAGTGCCTTAATTAAGCAGGCCTGGTTTCTGTCACCCAGCACAGGGATTATCGGCGTCACTCATTATAGTCCTGATTATTGCTTTTCCCCAGCAATCACAGAAAAAAGCCAGTAAACACATTTGTCAATGATTTCTTGCCAATCTGACAAGCTCACATCAGATTTAATATTCCACACCTACTAGGCCCATATGGCCGCTCTTCCCTTTACCCTCATCTTACTTTCTTTTTATCCCAAGAAACAAATCAAACTATACTTACTGGTAAGCAACACAAGGAGCAAAAACTTCTATAAACAAGGAAATGGTGACATCGATATTACATAAAACCAAACAAGGCACGCAATCTTACAAAGCTCTCCATTTGACCACTTGCAAATTTGCTGGACAAACCTGAGCCAGATGAGCTCTGAGTGGGAGTTGTTTAAGGGAAAAGCATCAGAGTTTGTGCAGTGGTGCCAGATGTTGTTTGAATAATACATGCGTCAAAGTAAGTCCCAGTTTGAACAGTGCACACTCAACTCAGGAAGAGAGAGAAAGCAATTTGGCCAAATGTACCAGTACTGAAGATGTGATGTAGCCCCTGCTATGTGAGGGGAAGGTTTGGCCTTGTACTGAGAGACAGCCATTCATCCTGATAAGTCAAATTCAAGCCGCTGCTCTGGCAAGCCCCCTCCCTTCTTAAGTGTCCTTGAGCAGTTCATGAAGGTTGTGATCACACTCGAAACGGTGGTCGTTTTTAGAGAGAAATTATTTGAGTGTTTATACAACTAATAACAACTTTATTTTATTTATTTATTTTTTAAAAAGGGCATAACATTCACACACTAAAATTCAGTTTGCATCTACAGTACTGTTGAGAGACTTGTGGTGATTTAGAAAGAATAAAAGAATCCTTAATAGTAAAAAAAAAAAAAAAAAGCCAAATATTTTCCAGTTAAATTTTCTGAAGTATGATGATTTACACCATTTTTTTCTGTTTAATAATGTTTGTGACCAAATACATCAGTGCAGGATAATTTTACAAAATCTTGAAATCTGTTTTAACCGCTGCTTTTAAAACTCATCAATATCACTCGCTAGTATAATAAACAAAAACACTTTAAGAAACAAATTATGTTCTGAGATGTTAAGCTTGAAGCTGGGGAAGAACATCCTGGTGTACTTTGCTCAAATGGCCAGTGATGTGTGGGATGAGATTTTGCGTCACATCTACATTTCTCTGAACATTTATACTAAGTACAGAATGGGAACCTCACCAAAGGTCACCAGGTTGCATGGTTTGCGAGAATGCATGAAAATTCAAATGCTTTGGATGGCAGTATGGTCAAGTGCTAGTACAGCAACAGGTCAGCAGGTTTCTCCAAATCTGCTTCTGTGTCTGCTTGGGAAGGTTCCTACGGTCCAGTCTCTTTTAATGTTAAAAAGGAAAGCCATAATGGGGGAGTGGGTCGGAGATGATCCTCCTTCTATTTCCATGTGGAAAGCTCTGATTTCAGAGGTTGTGAATATGAAAAATTGGACACTATATTAATGGAAGAACACAGCTTTTCCAGCTGAAATGGGGAGGCCACTGGAACCTCTGGTGATTGATTATAATCTGGATCTAAACAGATGACATGAACAACGGTCACATTTTTGGACTAAAGCACATGGACTAGATCCATATATTACTTGCTGTAATTCATCATATAAAACATACTATTGTGCAGGTGCGGAATACTGTCCCATTGCATTACGGCTGTCACAGCCTCGTTCGCCTTATGTACCAGTCAAGTAGTATCTCTGTAGCGTTGTTAAGGCAGATTTAAGTTTACATTTAGCACCTTGCCACTGTAACATTTCTAGAAAGAACAGTATTTTTATTAGCAACATATTTGGCACATAACGAACATGTTGATCTTAGTATTACTATTTCCACTGACAACTTATATTCTTTCCTACCACAATGTCAAGTCTCATTAGACAATATTATATAGTGCTTTTCTACTTGAGCACTCAAAGCGCTTTATGCAACACGTCTTCATTCACCCCTTCAAACACACACATTCATACAAACACTTTTTTCTCTACACTTCAACTTTCAATCAAACAGTCACACACGCTCACACTGTGATGGATGCATCGGGAGCAACTCAGGCTTCAGTATCTCGCCCAAGGATACTTTGATATGCAGACTAGAGCGACCAACCTTTCGATTAGTAGATGATCCGCACTACCTCCTGAGCCACAGCCACCCCCTAATGACAACAGCATAAGTATTTTTTATGTATTATTACACAACACTTATTTGCATTAAATACAACTGCAATCTTTCTAAAAGCTTAACCAGAGATGGTAGTTTGAATGCAACCCCCAGTCTCTGCTGTATAAAAGTTGTGTCCACCACTGACCCCAACCACCTCCTGCTGACGCAGTTCATAACTACAGAGCTTCAGTCAGTGAAGGTGAAATGAAGCCTCTGAAAAAAATCCAGCCACTGATTACAGCGCCACCAAAAAACTATGTTTGAGAAAATGATTTCGTTCTCTGGGAGAGTAATTTCTCTGTGACAGGGTTGCTCAAGAACACAAAAATTCTTTACATAAGATGAAAGAAGTCACCTTGGGCTCTGGGGTTTCTCAGATTGGTATTTTGGATAAGTATCTGACAACTTGACTAATAATGAAATAATAATTTGCAGCCCCAAACTAAGCTCTACTTTGGATTCACTCTACTTCTGATCTTGGCTTCATTCATGCCTTTAAAAAAGCACTTAGAAACTGGCGGTAGATGTCACATTCACCTCGTTCACTATTATTTATTGTCAGTAGATTCAACAAAAGAAATGCATTGTGCCCAGCCTTCACCCTGAGCAATCGACCCTTGAATCACGACAAGTTCAGGGGACACAGAGCTGCAGTTAACTCCGGGGGGAAGTGTGATGGGTCATGGCAACAGACTGATCAATAAAGTATTACTTGACTTCACAATATCAGTTAGAGGACGCAGGCAGTGAATGTGTTATCAGTGGAAGACGCACACACAAACACGCACGTATACAGGGCCAGATGGAAAGGTGACACCTCGCAGTGAGGTACATGCTCCTGCATCTCACTGGGGTGTAACTCATGTTGAGAGCTTGCAGAGAGAACACAGCCAGGTTTATTAATACTGCTGCAAAGAGGAATCATGGGTAGTCACGATGCTGGACGAGGTGTCAAATTTTATGGATTCCATGGCAGGACTGCAGCTGTCCCTCCTCAGCCCTCTCGCCTTCTTCAGCATAGCATCACACACCTGCATCCATCTTTGTGGGAACAGTATATCTCTCATTTATCTTGCCTAGTGGGCAGATGGTCAGATTACAGTGTGTGTTGGATTTAAGGGAGGGGTGATCGAATGTACCCTCACAGACGAGACACTTCTCAAATTCTCCAGCCCAGGATTGAAATGTGTAACGTAAAGGACCCGCTCCCATTTGCTGCTCTTGCTTTTCCTTGTTGTCATGGCTACAAAAACCCTCTGCCAGCCCGGCTCTTCTCTAAATGCGACGCATGACACACGAGCACTTTCTGCAAAACTTTTCCATTCATTTTCTTTTCGTGTGGCTGCATTGAGCCAAGCCACACAATGAACCTGTCCCTGGAGGGAATAAAGAGTCCTAACAGGTTTACCTCTGTCTGCTGACACACACTCCATTACTTCATCTCTGACCTGCACACACATTAACCTCAGCAGCTGTTGCAGGTGGAGAGAGGAAAGACCAGGAGTTCACACAGTGGCAGTTTGCTTCCTGTGTCCTATCAGATGGTTACTCCAGCGCTTAAACCTATTGTCCACATTTGTTAGAGCTGAAATTTCATAGGCCTGTGGGCCTGCAGAGGGCACATGCCCCACTCTTGACATTCTTCTCAAATATTACCAGTTTCCACCTTATATGTAAGTTGAATATAAACTGAATCTTATAACCAGGCCCCATGGCTCTGAGAAATTCAGATGAGTCTTGTTATGTCACATCACTGATCAACATTTGGTGGTAGCACAGCCAAGATGATGAGTGAGAGGTGAGTAAGCATTAATGTAAACAATGCAGGCTTTGAAATGCCAAAAGAAAGAAAGAAAGGAAATCCGCTTTACCAAAATTATAGGAGAAAGGAAATCTCCTTTGTTCATCTTTAATTGTTTGCTTTATCTGTTAAACATAGAATTACAGAAGCTGGATATGATATTCTTAGGCACGCACCAGAAAAGAATGAAAAATGAATAAGATCCATCAAGACTATTGACAGTTGGTTATTAATTACTGCCTTGATTTAAAAGCTATGAAACAGGACATTTTTTACTATTTACTGGCAAGGAGGTAATAATCAGTCAATCAGTAATGCAAATAATTATTAACTGTACCTCACTCAAATCTTTAATCTTAACTCTTCATGCTTTGTACAAAAACACCATCTCTCTGGCATAATGTAGCTTTAATCATAGAAAGGGTATATTTTTCCTAAAAGATTTGAACAGAAAGGCCAGGGTAAGAATTTTGGACAGAAAGCAGGGAAACAGAGAGCTCTGATAAACCAGGAATACTAAAGACATGAGGGACATGGCTGAGAATGAAATGTACTTTCTGGAGAGGCAAGAGACTGTCACTGATCTAAAGAGGGAGGCCTGGATTGGGAGGAGGAAGAGTAGAGCTGGTCGGCTTCACTTGTCATGCACCCTTGCAACACTGTCTCCATAAAAACATGCTGACTGCCAGTGCTGAAGGAGAAAAAGACAAAAGGAGAAGATTAAAAGAGGGAGAGGACACTCAAAGGTGAGGGAGAGAACGGGGTAGAAGGGAAAAAGCAGACAGCCGTGCTCCATATTTTCTGAGCAGACAGCAAGGCGAGCATTGGGTGGGGGATTTTTAAGGGGGTGTGTGTGTGTATATATATATATTTATTTTTTTGGATGTCTGGAGCAGGCCCAGAGGTCCTCCTCTACAAGGACACGATGCAATAAAACACTCAGAGATGAAGTGTCTGATAGGGGGCGACAAGGGAAGGAGAGTAGAAAGAGGGAAGTAATAGAGGATGGAGTCGGACCTCCACAATGAATGCCAGAGCACCAGCCTGGTGGGGGTGAAGGAGATGGTCAGACTTAGGGCAAGAAATGCACGAGTGCTGCTCTGGGTGTCGGATGTGGGTCCACGACAGCTCAGAAAGCCAAAGCTAGCCAAGTGCCGGCAGCCAAATGACAAACACCATCATATATGAATGACTTGAGAGAATGAAAAGGGAAGAGTAAATCTTAGAAATTCAGTGCACTGACATAATAAACCATAACCCATCTTGTCATGTGTAGAAACAAGACAAAGCGTTACAGTTTCGGAAATAGAAAGCTGGCCATCTGTGTTGCTCTACTTGTTCCTCTGTGGGCCTGGGTCAGGAATCTAAGGCCGTTAGAGTCTTCTTTTAAACTTTCAATACAACATTCATAAATCTTTCTAAACATTCAATTTACTGAACATACACAGCAGAGTTAGTAGACTAAGTTACTACATGTTAAAAAGTGCACAGTTAAAATATTTGAAATGTATAACCTGGGCCAAGGAGCCAAGAGCCACCATCCAGCTGGTTATCAGCACACAGCTTCAAAGCAAGCATCTGAGATGGTTTGGAGGCGCATTAGTACCATGGAATGGGTAACATTCACATCTGTGAGGTGTGCTATTGCTAATCGACATACATAGGTGTTGGAGCAATATATGCGGCCATCCAGATGATATCTTTTTCCAGGAAAGACCACATTCTGCATGTTTTGCAACAGCATGATTCTGTAGTGAAAGAGTTCAGGTGCTAAACTGGCCCGTCTCCAGTCCAGAGTGTCACCTATTGAAAATATTCTGCACATTATCAAATGAAAAACAAAACAAAATCTGAACTGCATCAAACAAGAATGGGAAAAACATTTGACTAGAATACAGACTGTGTGATCAAAATTAGAGTAGCTGGTCACAGTTGACTCTCATCTTAAAAGAAGATAATGGCCTTCTGTTGTCCTACTGGCTAAAAGTTAACATGCTGTATTTTTTCCTTAACTTTATTTCATCTTATAAATAAAAGGGATATAAAATTGTGGTGTCGAGTCTCTCTCTACGTCTTGACACACTGTCCCACATCACTATCTGAATGGAAATAACCTGAACATATTCTCATTATTCATTAGCCTCAAAGACTTATCAGCTGGTTTTTTGAATTTAATTTAGACTTGGGGATATGAAGCTATTGAGCGTCACTTCCACATGACTGAGAATAATTTCCCCACACTGTCGTGGCCAGTGTCAAAGTTGTCAGCAAAGATAAAAGGTAACTTAGCCTACTGTCTAATTTATTTCTGCCTGACGGTTTTTCTTTCAGCTTGACCACAGAACATGACTGTTCCAAGATATTTGACTTCCACTGAACAAAAATAATTTAGCTTGAAAGCAAACATAAAAGTCATGTTAATGTCCACAGGGGCTAAATGGGATACATCATTGATGTCTGTGCACAAATTCTCTATTCCCTTGCTCTCAGGGAGGACACAGCACAGGAGACCCGTTTTAGAAAACAATCTGCAGCTGTTTAAATATTTTCCCTCACACTCTCTGCAAACCTAAAAAGTATAGTGATCCTACTCATAAAGAAATAGTAAGAAGAAACCTTAAGTAAGATGCTTTCATTTGATTTTTTGCTAGCTTGATTTATGCTAACTTTTGACTTACCAGTCACACTCAAACTTTTGACTGATACTGTATATTCTCATATATATTACTCAACTAGCTTTAGCAAGTCTGATGAGTCCAAGTCTGTGGACGCTATCATAACTGAGGCCTCAGTCACACAAACCTAGAGAGCAGTCGGTAGCCCCCTGCTAAAGTGTGTTTCCTGACTAACTGGCAAAAAAAGAGGGTCCAAAGAGGTCTCAAAGAGGGTTTTACACCAAAAACCTCCCTGTGATTGCTTTGATTGCAAGCAGATTTCTGTGGTCACCCACTGTTTGCATGAAAGCTGCCAACTTGTCTGCAAACTTAGTGAAACTTGAAAAAGTGTGACACAAACTGGAAACAGAAGCAAACAAATGCCTTCAACATAAAAGATGTAACTTTTACTTTGAAGGCGAATGGTCTCTGTTACAGATTGTGTTGTGCTTTTTACAGTTTTGCTGCTGCTTGGTGAGTAGTTTATGAGTGTTTGCAGAAAGGTCTGCGTCTTCCATGCAAAACTGTGGGTGACTGCAGCAACCTGCTAGTGGTCAAGCAATCACAAGGAGACTTGTGGTTGTTGCAACACAGTATGAGTCTTTGTGAACATTTTGACCCACTGACTGCAACCACTTGTCAACTGTTTCAGCAATATACACCTTCTCCCAGCAACTGGAGGGTGGCAGGGTTCAATGACTGGTCACTAGGTCTGTGTGACTGATGCTTAATGCTTCATTTATGCTACCATTGTTGTGACAATTTGCAGAAGTATTTGCCTAAAGAGAGAGTTTTTCAAATACCTCAAACAGGCTACTTTGCAGTCCCCCAAAATCGCAACTGCAGAGTGCTCCATGTGGATGATGCTATGCGTTGGTTGACAAGTGGTCCGGAACAGGGAAGGGAGAAACAGTGGGGGTTCAACAGGAATGGGAGAAGCGTAAAAAAAACATCAATGATCATCAAATACAACATGAAAAGTACAGACAGCGGCAGCAGTGGAGACTTCATGTCTTTGTTTGTTATAACTTCGCTCTTTTCCATGGCTAACACGGACCATCAATACCAGAAGTGAGAGTAACTCACAAATCCTTGTACCACAGATTTTTTTCACTGCTTCCATCTGATAGCAAATGCTCTGTGCAGGTAGACGGGCAGTCAGAAGCAGCCCGTTTAGCTGTTTTTTACCATCGAGTTTATCCTGCTGGAATACAGACTAGAGCTCGACAAATTTCTTGGCTTATATTACCTATTTTCCACTCTATGGGTACGGCATTTATAATAGAGATCTGTGCAGAGTCGGGCAGAGTGTAAAGGACTAAATAAATAGTCAATTGGTATGGTCTTAAAAATCTTATATCAGTCAGGCCCTAGTACAAACTGCTCCACAAAGAAAGGAATGGATGCATACTGTACATATTAGATGTCAGATTCAACTCATTGCCATTGTGCGCACAAGGTACACAACGAAATGATTGTTCCAGATCACTCATCCAGAGACAAGCATCTGCGGTCATGCAGCAAGAGACTGGCGCTACCGTTAGGCAATGCGGTTTAAGTGTTTTGCCCAAGGACACAATGCAGCGCAGGGACACAGGGACACAATGGAGCGCAGGGCTCGAACCGGCAACCCTCCGGCTGCGAGGCGAACGCCTACCCACTGCGCCACTGCCACACACATATGATACAAGTGTAATCAAACTTGTCTTCTGAAGAAAAAGTCAACACTTTGTCCTTTCAGAGTTGAACTTGTTAATTTACAGTTACCTAGCTCGCTTGGCTTCTCTCCCACTTTGTTTCAGTTTATGTGAATGAACTTGTGAAACGTGCCAGTGATAAGAAAACAATATAGAGCCAAAAAATATCAAATATATAGAGCATCATTTAACAGCTGTGTTATTTTTGCACCGTACTGTAAATGATGTCTAACTAACCATAATTTTCAGCCTAACAGTTAACACAAACAGACCTGCATACCATGAATAAAGTATAAAATCAAATCTAGTGTGCTCTCTTTGGTATGGACAAAGTGTACCAAACCATAAAAATGTCATCATGACTCCAATTGTGATTTTTGAACAGTCATTTAGACACCATCATAATGGGCCATCATAAAGAAATCCTTCTCTGTAATTACTATGCCACCCTGTCACTACCTGTAATGTCTGAATTAGAGCTCACAATCACACCTGTCTTTCATGTTGGCTTTTTAGGCTGTTGTACTCTACAGGAGCTGGGCAGCTGACCAAACCCCTGCACATGTTTCACACATAAGGCAGCCTAGTGTTATGTTCTGCTGTTTTCTGCAACAGGAACGGAGACCGATAAAAGAAAAGAAGAGAAAAACACAGTGTCACCCCTCAGCGAATCTCTAATCAAGCAAAAGAAAGCACATTTATGAGTGCGAATATGTCGGTTGGTGCAAATGTTCTTGAGCATTATGTCATTTTGTGCATTCTGTGGATGTCACCATTTTTATAGCTACAGTGGAATGAACAGATGTGGAAGAGGGGCTGCGCACAATGACAATGAGTTGAATCTAATCTAATGTCAAGCTTAAATCAGTATTTCCACACATTCATGTCAGCAGCTTAGTTATAGTGACTACAAAACTGATTTGAAACCAAAGTTCCAGCTTGGCACAAGCCTAAATCTGGCTGGCACAGTGTTATAGTGTTAGCACATAACCGGCACTCACACTTTTTCTACCATCTATCGTTTATTATATGAATGCAACATGAGATAAGAGTGCTGTTGTAATATTAGCTCTGCTCCTCCACTGTAACCTCCATGTTTATTTAATTCAGACATCAGTTTAAAAAAAAAAAGTTTTAAAAAGTAAAAAAAGCTGAACTTGACTCAAAAGTTGGCTCATTTGTACTCATGTGCCATTGAGTGTCATTCTACTGTTTACAATTGGTAAGACAGAGAAGAAAGGAACTGCTGCAGCGATAATAAAATCCTGTGTCTTTGTAGGCTGCCCTTGTGGCTGGGGGTTATGGCCACAACCACGAATGTCACCCTGCATCTCTCTCATATTGTTCCTTATTTGCCGAGATTTGGAAGCGTTACAAGATCAGACAGGAGCTCGAGTGCTCAGAAGATCACAGGGTGCACACAGTTTCAGCTCGTTTTTTTTTTTTAGTCACTCGGCTACCGTATTAACCAATCCCAGCTGTACAGGTGCACATTATGGGTTGCCTTTTTTTTGTTACCTGAAGCTTTTATTATATTTTCTTTTTTACATTTTGATTACATAATTTGGTACATGGCCATTGTGGATTGGGATATGAGTGCTTCCAATATACAGATGGCCTACAGATCTATATTGTTTTTGAATGCACCCCTGTTTAGACATCCACTGGTGCTAATGTGCTGCTCACACAATGTAGACACAGTGTAAACAAATCCACAGTTTGCCCAAAGAGAGATAAAGGTATGAATGGTAAAAAATTTCAACTATCTGTTGTAAATAACCATTACTGCTGACTTCCTCCTTTTATTATAGCAGCATGCAGACAGTTCTTGTGTGCAGTGATGGGTTATTAGCAGTGTTCGGGCAGCCTCACTCACAGTATTACCTCTAAATGGAGACGGTAAGAACACTGGTCTCCGACATATAGGTTAAGACGATCACATTTCTCAAATCCTATTTTTGTTTCTTTTTAAATACAGTAACTTTTGGTTTATCCCCTACATGCCTCTAAGCAAAAAAAAAAAAAATCTGAAAAGACAAAATCATGCTTCAATTGTAGCGCACAACAAGTAGACATACACCTTTTGATGGCTGACTTTAAGAAGACATTAAGTAGACATGGCTTTAAGGGGTCACAGGCAAAAAAGAGGATCAATGAGGGTCCTAACAAGAACTACAAGTGAGTGTAAATGTGTGTATGTGTGGTTATTTGTGTGTGATCGATTTGGTTTCAGCGGGGGGCTCATTTGATTTGCTGCAGACATCGAAACACATCACTGATTGAGAAGTGGACGGCACAGGGAAGATGCACACACTTCTAAAAATAGTGAGGGTCATGGATTTTCTCTGGAGGGGGCCGAGAGACCCGTGTGTATCTGTGTGCATGTGTGTGTGTGTGTGTGTGTGTGTGTGTGTGGGGTGTCTCTGTGTCAGTCAAAGACCTCTGCGTCTCTGACATTTAATGGCTACACACATACACACTATAATACAGCAACACACTTTAACTCACATGGACACAAACCCTTGAAAACACCATGAAATTGTGATCACTATTCACAGCCTGGGGTCCTGCACACACAGTGTTGCCATACACACCCCACGTACGCATACATAACATGCCTATAGCCAGGGTTTACACTGCAATTCTCTACAGCACATCACAGCTTTCTAACCTTAGGGCTGGCAACCAATGCAGTGTCTTCTGATGTTGAAATGGGTCCCTTGATAAATTCCTAATTATACAGAAATGACTGTGGAATGTCTTCAAATGGCCTTTGGGCTGCATAGAACAAGTATAAAACGTCACACGGCTTGCCAATGAATTTCCATTCACCGGCTTATGAGAGGAGCTTTATTTGTGCCCTCCGGAGCATTAAAACACTGCGCTACTGTATGTAGTCTACATCCTCGACCTAAACATTTCCTTCAATAGTTACAGGGGTCAAAGGCGTATTTTGGCCTCAACACGGGGTTGAATAGCAAAAACTAAGGCTCTGAACTTTTCATAAATTTATGCCCCTGCTGTTCACTTCTTAAAATGTAGTGCTATGAGGAGAGCAGCTGCAAGGTTTCGTCAGGAGGCAGGAGGGTTTGGGTGGAGGAATGGGTTGTTAACAGCAAGGTTAACCTCTAAATCAATCCTCCTCTATTATAATATAGAGTATCTATCCTTGTCTTCTAGGTGCTGAGAGATGAACCCACAGGAAAAAAAAAAGAGAAATCATGTAAGGCACTGAGCGCGAAGGGTGGCAAAGACTGCTGGGTTTGTCCCTGAGAGGGGATGTACTGCATTATGCACTGTATGTTAGTTTAACCTCTTAAACTCACTATTTGTCCATAAATGTGCTCGGTAGCTTACATTTTTCACAGTCTGTTTTTCCAGCTCCAGTTTTTGCAACAACACCATGTTTTTTTTGTTTTTTTTAATAAGTTGCCATTCAATTAAACTTAAATCTGACTCTTGTCCTTTATTTATACTAAAACTTTTACAATTTAGAACAAAGTTTGGTGGCTCTAAAAAACTTCTGGATTTGAGTTAAGAAAGGTGAGACTTGCAAGTGATTAGTATACTAGTGTGTTAACTCCCAGTTCAACAGTGTATTAAATTCAATCATATCAATCTTACAGCATCACTTCACAGAGATCTCTTATATTAAAAACAATGCAATCACAGAATTGGACCTCTTGGCTACCTTTGTGTTGTTGTAGCCTATTGGAATATTTGCACCTTGCTAGTACCGGGTTGGACCCCCTTTTGCTTTCAGAACTGCTTTAATTCTTCGTGACACAGATTCAACAAGGGTCTGAAAACATTCCTCTGAGATTTTGGTCCATGTTGGCATGATATCATCACACAGTTGCTGCAGATTTGTCTACACATCCATGATGCAAATCTCCCATTTCACCACATCCCAAAGGTGCTCAACTGGATTGAGATCTGGTGACTGTGAAAGCCGTGTGAGTGCAGTGTCATGTTCAAGAAACTAGTCTGAGACGATTTGAGTTTGTGACATGGTGCAATTACCATCTGAACGTTGCAACAGAAATCAAGACTCATAAGGCGCAACATTTTTCCAGTCTTCTATTATCCAATTTTAATGAGCCCATGTGAATTGTAGCCTCAGATTCCCGTTCTTGTTGTGCGTTCAGAGATGCTCTTCTGCATACCTTGCTTGTAACAAGCAGTTATTTGAGTTACCATTGCCTTCCTACCAGCTTGAAGAAGTGTAGGCATTTTCATCCAGAGAACTGCCGCTCACTGGACAGTCTCGCTTTTTCAGACCGTTCGTTGTAAACCCTAGAGGAGGTTATCTGGGAAAATCCGAGCAGTTCAGCAGTTTCTGAAATACTCAGACCAGCCCGTCTGGCACCAACAACCATGACAAATTCAAAGTCAAATCACCTTTCTTCTCCATTCTGATACTCCGTTTGGACTTCAGCAGGTCACCTTGACCACGTCTGAACACCTAAATACATTGAGTTGCTGCCATGTGACTTTGCAGTAATGAGCAGTTGAACAGGTACAGAAAATGAAGTGGGTGGTGAGTGTACTGTAAGTACATTAAAAGCATTAATCGACTTACGACCGGTATCGCAGTCATACATTGCTGTGGTTAAAAGTAATGTTACAAAAACTAGATTACTTACTTTCAAGTGTGGCTACAGAACTCTGTGTCATATTTTTGTGTTTTGTGCAATAAAAGATTTTAGGCTTTGATTATAGTGAACATTATTTCTTTGAAGACTGTCAAGGTTAATGTACACTTTGTATTCAAAGACATGCGCATGCATAATTTCACAGTATTAGGATTATCAGTGTTTATTTAAATATGCAGAGAAATTTGAAGAAAAAAAAAAAAGTCCACATATGCAGTGTGCAGTATGTTTTGCAGTTACTGAGAAGATGTTTGTCCTGCCAGCATGCTGTTGACTGTCTTCAGTTTATAGCACAGCTGACAGTTTGTTACCCCCCAAAAATCTTGAATTTCCTTCACACTTTCACCCTACACGTACTCTGTACAACTGATAGCTCCCTTGCCACATTACATCTTTCTATAATGCAGACAAGGATGCTTGCACGCACACACACACACACACACACACACACACACACACACACACACACACACACACACACACACACACACACACACACACACACACACACAC
>JASGAU010391807.1:0-12451 GCA_030220045.1 Australoheros facetus | reverse complement strand
CGGACGGTCACCAGTGCTAATAGCTGCGCTCGCTAGCAGTATGTCCTGGAGCTGAAGTAGAGAAAAAAAATAACAGCTAATTCTCAGCACAGCGAGCACAACACACAAACAAGGCAGAGAGCGGTGGAGGCGTGGAAAAACACGTCAGCGATCATCCACTTAGTGTCAAAGGGAATCCGTCGCAGCGACGGAGAACTGAGGGGGTTATTTGCTAATCCACTCCATTCCAGTAGGTGGTGGTAATGCAGCTCTAAGCTGGTTTGGTCAACCGCAAACCCATAAGAAGAAGACGACGGAGCACTGTAATGCAGCTAATGTGAGTGAAACGTTATTTAATGTATCGGATTAAATTTTTTAATTTCTTTCCGATATCCGATCCAGTATTTTAGGCCAGTATCGGACCGATACCGATACTGAATATCGGATCGGCGCATCCCTAATTTGAACCACAAATTTTAAATCTGAATGCATCACTCCATAAGACCTTCTGTATCAGCGGCTTCTTGACAGCCACCTGAGACTGACGAGCCTTCTGATGAGGCTTCATTCAACAGTACACTGATCAACTCAAGGGCCAGATGTATATCAGGTCTGGTGTCAAGTCAAGGTATACCAAGTTGTTGACTAATAGCTCTTTGGGAATCACCTTGTTGGTGCAAAAATTCCCATTTTCTGTGATATATTTGGTATTATTTTTGTATGTTCAAATAAAGGAACAAGTTATGTGTTTTTGTGACATGCTGCTAGTAACAAAGTGCCTAAAGATACTATTTTAAATTGGAGTTTTTTTTGGTCAGGCACAAGGTGTGGACTGAAAATGAGTCATATGAGACCTTCAGCCTGGAGAACTATTGCGCAACACCACTTTTAAAAAATGACAACTTTGGCTCCTTGGAAGCAAAGTATGAAGAAATGAGGAGTTATTCAACACTGTTGCACAATACTGCACATCCAAACCTTATTATCCAATATGAAATTAGGACCTGTTCTGTATCTTGTTGCATTTTGGGTGCTGAAACAAATTAACATTGAGGACCTCCTGTCATGAAGTCATGACCATGAAACAAAGATGGACCATCTAAGCAGGATAGAAGCCAGCACAACTGTTTACACATGACTGTGTGTTGTATAGACTTCAAACTGACTTTATTGAATTTATTTTACTTACCTATGGCTCATCTGGGCGCCCCGCAGACTTGACATTGTATCTTCTAAATTCTGGCGCAGGTCAAGAACATTCTGCACAGTCCGCTTCCTCTGGGACTCGGGGTCTGTGGGTCAGTCATGCAGAAGCAAAGGTTATAAAACATTTAAAAGGTCACAATAAAACTCAGACGTGGAGTTCTGTGAAATGTTTTAATGTTGAAGCTATCTGTTTATTACCGCCACATGCATGTTCTCCCTTTTATTATTTGTATTTGGAATAATTTGACCTGCATCCTCTGTGTAAGAACATCTCCCATGCATGTTCACATCATTAGGCAGCAAAATGTTACTCCATGGGCAGTTTCACCATGGTAACCCCTGCTCTACCCCTCCCACTGAACTGATGTGGTACATCCTAAAAATTAAACACCGGAAGGCTGCCTGTGACTTAGACGTGCCACCAGGGGGATTCATACCACACCAGTATTCCTTTCATTTTCTTTCTAGAGGTTTTCTGATCTGCTGAGCATTACCTCAGAGTCACTCAGTTCAAGTAACAAAGCTCCCTATAAGCTGAACTGCAGCCAGAACAGCTTCACTAAAGGTCAGCTCATTTGGACCATTCTCCATGCAGTCTAAAATATAGAGTCAGTGGGTTGCGACCATGTCAAATCAATATTACAGTACAATTAGGAACATTGTTGTGTTTGCTGTAACAAATGAGAGAAGCCCCCTGTCACATAAATGCAGGAAGCCGGGATTTTCCCCAGCAGTGTTGAGGCAATAACCCTCAGGCAGAAAGAAATTAATATTCAATGCATTAACTGCAAAGGCTGAAGGAGAGGCGAGGCTGTCAGGGGACCACAAGTCAAATCATGTGCTGTTCTCACAAGAAGATATTGAACTAAATCAACAGAGTGTATAGAGTGTGTGAATTGTAAGCTTCAATTTTATACAGTTCACACATTCAAAAGCATTTAATATGCTCGTTACAAGTTGAAATAAAGTCTTGTTTATTATAAAACAGCCAATACAGCTAGCCAGCATCACTGAAAAAAACAACAACAAAAAAAACACTAAGCTTCCAAAAGTGTGTTTGCCTCAGTGTACTGTAATATGCAGTGGCTGTATATTTCATGTGCAAAATATTGACGAGCTCTAATTTATGAGTCTGTAAGAGCTAGACCAGAATGAAATATTGATTTCAACTTCAGTGTCATTCTGACAGAAAACTGTCTGGCTCTGTAGCTTTTTTGAGTAAAGATTGCAGAGCAGTTGGAATGCTACAGTACAAACCACAGCTAAAGTCAGCCAAGAGTTTACTCCATTGTTCCCCATGTAAAAGACACTCAGCAGTTCTCGCTATTGCCAGTAGAAAATTAAAAATGTGGACACTTACCAATCATTATTTTGCATTTTATCTTTCAGATGTACTGATCTCGTTGCACAGTTGTTAATCTTTGAATGTTTAAAATGTTACATATTGCTTGTGGGATTACTAGGAGATGTGACATGAAATTAAAAAGAAATGGTATATAGTCAATTTAGTGTGCTGCACAGTAAAATACACTTTCCTGTTCTTCAGTTATTTATCTGTTTGTAGTCTAGAGGCCTATGTCTAAACCACATACACTGGGAAAGGCACAGGTTTCATGAGAACAACAGATGTGTCCACTGAGCAATAAATCTTTTGTCATATTGCATTCCTATTCAGTCTTCTAATTTACTTTGTCATTAATTCCTGGGATAAACTATACTTCACCAGGAATGGCAGAGACAAAGCGCACGTGTGAATTACATCTATTGTGAATATATAATGTAGGCAGTATGCTCTGTGCTCTTGTGTAGTGGTGCTGTGGTACCCTGCATTGCAGTGATGTCTACGATAGGAAGGAAAACTTGGACAGAATACTGAAGCAGATCAGAATCGGGGAAGTCCTATGAATGATGCAACACTTCAGGAAGTGCTCCATATACTCACAATGTAGATAAAATCTTGGAAAAATATATTCTAAAATAGCCTACCCTCAGTAATTAACCCTACAAACACTGCTAGACCAACATTAAAGAACCTGCATGTTGCACCAAGTCACTGAGAAATTCAGCAGCATGGACTTGCAGCTTTTTTCAATCTCACTTTTAGGGCTATTTTTAGGATAAATTTCAAATGGAAATAAGAAAAGTTGACAGAAAGAGAAAAAAGATTGCTTTAGGGCAAAAATTGAGATGTTTTTCCAGCTTGTCTTTACAAGGCAGATATAGAAAATGCCAACTGTGACTAATGATGCAAAAGGGAGGTAAACCATCACTTATTACCATCACTGTCAAAAAGTCTGTATTTGTGGAGTGGTAAAGATACATAAACCCATCCCTAGTTCCTACCTTTTTAAAATATTGATAGTTTTTTTTTTTTTACATTTTGTTTTCATTCTAAAAAAAACCACTACTGATTGAGAAAACAAGAGTCTCCAACCATGATACTGGAAATACTACCTTCAGAGAAATAACATGAGAATGACATTTTTGTGTTTAAAAAGTTATTCTTATCATAACCCATGTAAACTTGTGTGCCTCTACCTTTTCCACTGTGATAGATGGAGGACACTGCTACTTGTGGAGAGCTGGCATAACAGACCCCAATTATGACAAAATGAGATTTGTTCATCCCCATGTTGTCTAGAGTACATGGTGTTTATCAGATGCATTTCTGTCTGCACTACTCTAATCACTTGCTTTTTTTTTTTTTTGGTAGTTATGGTGTTTATTTTGTAATGACATGCATTAGCATGTCCTTTATTTTGAAAATTATTTCATGCAACTCACTTTCCATTTATTCCACATCAAACAACGAGCAAACTCTGCTGCTCTGCAAAGCTATTCTAGATCCTAAGAGAAAGGTGTTTTTTTTAATGTATTCACATGCATGAAACGTTGTGGTGGTATTTAATGCTCCTGTATTATCTGGTGCACAAACAATGGTTAAATTAATACATTACCTTATTAACTAAGATGACCATTCTTTTCCAATTGGTAAACAAAAAGACCCTCTATGCTCATAAATAAATGCATCCTTTCAAGGAGCTCATAATGAGATATGCTGCTAAAGCAGAGCACAGCATTGAGCATTAACTAGGCCTTGAATGTACTGCAGACTATAAATAAAAAGATCCTTTTGCAGTAATAGGCATGTCCACTGTAAAGGTACTGTAAAATCATAGAAAATAATTCTTTTATAATATACTCTGATATTACTGTCCTCCACACAAAACAATAACATTAAAATGAAACACTAAAATGAAAATATCTGTCTTCATTTCTTGCTTATCAACGCTACAGTAATTAAAACTTGGACGTTGTTCCACGTTTCCATGTTTCCTGCTCTTTGGAGGCTGTTTTTCCTTTCACAGTTTATTAAAATGATAGAACCACTTTTTTTAAAAAAAAATAATGACTTTCATTTGAGGCAGAGGAATACAGATTTATCACCCCTAAACATTAAGCTGCAAATGTAGGCTAATGAAGCAGACATGGGTGTGGTGCAGAATCTACAGAACTCTCAGCAATTTTGGTTGTGGCTCCACTTAATTGCACAAAAGGGATTCGAGTAAGATGCTGACATCTATAATATCCAGCACAGTATAAAGTTTCTACTGGTGTGTGTGGTAAGTGCAACCAATATGAATGATAGATATCCATGCACTAATGAAGCATGGATAACAGATCAAATCGTCACAGATGTTCATTAAATGTTCATTAAGATACAGCAGGAAACATGATGACATTGAGGAAGAAAAAAAAATGTTTATATACTTCAGTAGATTGGATTTTATGTTCAGTGCATCCAAAATACAGATGGCAATTAGATACACAACACACCTACAATTATACAAAAATGTATCTATTTAGAAAGAAAAATAAATAAATAATTGCAGTCATAATCACCACCATCTAATGATCAAGACCCATATTAATCATTTAAGCCTTGCTGTTGCTAAACCTGACCTACAACTACACCTCCACCTCCAGAGACAAAGCCATTTTCTTTGCCATTTGCAGTGTAGTAGTACACTGGGTGTAAACCATCTGTCAGTGCTCTGCAGATGAATGAAGCTGGGAGGAGGCTAAATGTGTGTCTCTGTGCCTAAAAGGAACTTAATATGGCATGCTGTTATTCCCATTTCTGGTTTTTGGAAGCATATGTGGAGAACCGGATGGACCCTCGAGTGCATCTGCACATGTTGCCGCAAATGAGAGTCCTTCGGAAGGAGATCAGCCTGTTGGTAATAATCCAGAGCCCCCACAGCCCCCCTGGGGTTTCATGCAATCAGCTGGCAATGTTATGACAGCAAGTGAACCTATTTCACACAATCAAACCCACCAAGAGACCTGAGTAACATGCTAGAAGAATAAGAATAATGGAGAATCAACTAACCGTTGAGCTTCATGTGTGAAAATGCTAAACTGAGTCTGTATTCAATAAAATAAGAGCAGCATGCTTTGCAAGCATGTCGATCTCTTTGTGTTTTTTCCCCCTACAGTCGGTGAGCTGTGTAAAATCTGTTCGGGGGAAATGTGGATCAACAGCAGCGAGCAGGTGCCGTTTCAAAGGGGGCGTGTTGCTCATTTGAAAATTGTACAAGCACGGCTCTTGGTTTGTAGCACCGTATATTTTAGTGGCCCAGGGGTGGAAGAGGCATTAAGACTTCTCTGCTGTACTCACCTAACATCTGACTGAAGAGCAGCTGCTCCAGGTCACCCAGCACTGTCACCACCAGCTCTGGGTCCACTTTCAGGAAAGGTTTGTCTGCCCCTTCTTCTCCTTGGCCCTTGGAACTGGATTCCCCTCCAGCTCCAGCTCCAGGTTTCTTTGCATTGGCCTTTGCCTTGCTGGAGAGGATCTCATCATCTGATTTTCCATCCTCAAGTGTTTTGCTCAAAGGCTTCACCTCAGCATAAGGACCACGAGGTATGCGGCTCTGCTTGTTCAAGGCAGAGGGAGCAGCCAGAGGGCTGAAGGGCTTGGGTTTACCTTGGAACAGTGAGTGTTCAGATTTGGATAGGTTTCGAGAGAGGGGGGCACCCCCTCCAGCACTGTTGCCACCCCCTGCTGTCTTTGGCTTGCCCATCTTGGTCTGCCCTGCTCCGGGCTTGGCCATGTCATCGCACCACTTTGGCTCATAAAGGTGTAACTTCTTCTCAGCATCAGTGAGCACAGCCAGGTTTGTCATAGACCTCTGCTTGCGGAGATTGGAGGGCACTGGTATCCTGCCCTCAGAACTACCTGCCCGGTAGACCTTTAGTTCCCCTCTCTGTGTGCTCTGGGGCACTCCAGGCTTGGCCCTCTTAGCTGCCATACCAACTCCTTTGCCATCTGCTTGGCCGTATGCCTTTGTACTATCCGTCCTTTCCATCTTCAAATCTCCTTCTCTGCCTTTTGTACTGTTACCAAGCATTCCTCCTGCATGAGACCATATCAAAAAACATCAGGAGGGAGAACACAGGCTTCTACACTTCCTTCTCCTTGTGCAACAATCATACATAGAAATGTTCCCTTTAAAGCAATCCTGCAGCCGTCTCTTTCCTTCCCCTGTCTCCCTCTGTCTCCCTTTCTTCCTGACAGGCTGCTGCAGCTGCAGCTGTTGCAGTGCTGCCCAGGCGCTCCCTTTTTCTCCTTCCTTTCAGTCCTCCTTTCCTCTTTTTTCCACAGTCCTCCCTTCAGCACACCCTTCTGCCGCTGAACCACGCAGCAGCAGAATGACAGCGGCGGAAGACGCAACAGCGCACCCTCCTCCCCCTGCTCTCTGCTGCCTCTCCCTCGCCTCCGCCTTCCCTCCCATCCTCCCTCCTTCTTCCTTCATTTTTCCTTCATTTAAAGATGCTTCGCTATATCTCAGCGGAATATGTGAAATGCAGCAGAATGAGGGGAAAAGATCATCTGTGGCATTTCTTTTAAAACCAGGCACAGTTTTCCTCTAACACACCATGTTATCGCACCATCTCCTCTGATTCCTTTGTTCTTCCCCTCCCCCTTCTTCACCTCCCACCTCACTGTTCAATACTCTTAACGTGATGCATGAATTGTCCGAGTGGAGGGGTTATTAATGTGTGAAGTGATATCCATTTACATATGTAATGGTATCCTACAACACGAACATGGATAGCTGCCACAACCCCGCACAATGCAACAACTGGAGGAACCACATCATCTCTTGATCCTCTATGAGATTCACATTTATTTAAGATACCTATTCTGGATTTACAGATATGCCAAGAAAACAGCAGTGTATAGTCCTGCCTTGAGTGGACCTCTAGTCATACTATATCAACAATTAGTTTGAAAGATATTGTACATCATATCAACAGATGAAATAAGGAAAAGTAATTGGATAGAAAAAAAAGGGGAAGAAATATGACTTAAAATACCGTGCATCTGCCAAAAGGGTGACTTCACTTTTGCAGACTGAGAGAGCAACAAGATGTGCCAGTGTAAGCAAGTAACACACCCAAAACCACACTTTGGAAATATCTTTAAGTCACTGAAAGATGCATTTACACACACACACATGCACATTAAATTGCAAATCCAGTCACATCGTTTCGTGCAGGGTTTATTTGCTGACATACGAGCATAATCATCTTTCAACATTAGACACAGCCGTCGCTGAAGAGGATTCGGGAGGCTCTGCAACACTCGCAGGGCTGCTCCATGAAAACTACTCACTCTCATTGCCTGCATGTCATCTGCATCAGACCTGCACAACCACAGCTGCCAAAGAAACACAAAACTGTGGCAATATCAACATCTTAATAAGTAATCTCAATCCACAGAAACATTTAAAACGCCCTTTCAAGTACACAATAAATGTAACCAGCATGACCGAAAAAGACCACGTTACATGGTGCAAATCCACCGGATATGTTTGACCTGCTTGCTACAATGTCCAGAGGGTTCAACTTTAACTCTCACAATAGGCTGGCAACACACTCCACTGACTTTTTTATTAGGCTTTCAGAGCACCTGGGGTGGCTCATGGACTAGCAACCCTTTTTGATCTGGCAATTACTTCCTGGAACAATGTCAACTCTTGTTCCTCCACATCACGAGTTCCAAGCCTCCCTGGCCGACTCTAGATCACTGCCGGTGACCTCACTCTCATGATGCATGAATAACTGGTTTGTTTAGGGGAGTGGGGATTTCATAATGAATCATAAGATCACAAATTCCCACAAGCCTCCTATACATAAAGATTGCATCAGACATTGACAAAATGAATATCTTCTATCAAGTGATGGTGAAAGTCCATTAGTGAGTTGATTGGTTCATTTGGTCCAGGCTGAAATATTTCAACATCTACTTTTGAGAAAAAAAAAGAAGTATAGTTTATAGAGGATATATCCCATTAACTTTAACTATTACAAATTTTGTCCAGATATTTGTATCTCCCTCAGAAGTAATTTTCAAATTCATTTTTATCCAGTGCTAATTATGTTTGCATGCGAAAACTGACATAGAGATCATGCTAAACATCAGGATAAGTTTTGCCTGGATTTATATGCAGAACACCAGTGTGCCCGTAGCATTTATGGCACAGTGCAGATTTATTTGCTTTGCAAAGCAGAGGAAGGGAATTTGGGAATACAAGCAGCACAGATGCTATGAAGACATATTTGTGTGCAATCTTCCAAAAAGCAAATAGCAGCCTGATGGTGCTAAAGCTTTGTGTAGGTAGAATAAGATAAAGGGCCAATCAACAGCACCAACACAAACAAGAATATAACACATTATAGGTAATTCCATATATTTTTGACACTGACCTAAGATGACAGTACACATCAACATCATGTAAACGTCAGTGACTGTCACCTTTAGAATTACTGCGTCTTTTACTCACAGAACAGTGTTTTTCTGTTTGTAGGGTTCAGGCCACTAAATTTCAAAGCTTTGTTGCCACCAGTTCTCAAGAGCGACGAGGGTGGAGCTGAATTTTTAATTTGATTTCTTACATATGTGGGTCTGATTCACATCCTCCAGCTGGCCATCTGAGTGAATGTGTGTGTGTGTGTGTGTGTACGCACCCATGGCAAGACAGCTACACAGCTGTCTGCGGTACTTTCCCCTTTTTCAGCGCATGTAATCGTTTTTGGGGTGCTCAGCTGCTATGATGCAATGCACCAAGGAACATCAGGCAGACCAACACATGTGATTGAAGGAGAAAACCACAAGAGTCACATGTACAGTACTGGGCTTTCAGACAGAATGCGAAAACAGACCTATTGCATTCTGCCAGTGTTTAGTTATACTGGTTTGTGCCACGCTGAGGCTGGAGAATGAAATTTTCTAAGTAGCCACCATCATTCCATGAACTGAGTGGGAATACGATTGCCACATATTCCCACTCAGTTCATGTTGGATGTCAGAGTCTCTCCACTTCCCATGCCATTGCCACTTCCAATGAATGTGGGTTCCTAAAAAGAACATCACCGATTTGGGATATGTTTGGTTTTAATCACACCCAACAGCCAGGCAAACAACAACCCACTTGCAGCCTCATCAGTGCCCAAATAGGTGGGGATAACATATGCTGTTAAATAAACATAGCTGCACATGCAGTCTTAGTTTAGTTCTCGAACATTACTTTTTACAATTACTACTAGTTGTCAGCCCCCTTCGATCTCACAGCATCCAGAAAAGATATATTAGTTTTTATGCTGTTTCACTGATTTCAATTTTTATCAGTGAAACAGCATACATGATATAGCACAACTGCCAGTTCCCATTAGCACATGCTTTGAAATCCACCTTACAGACTATAGACTGATTAAATTTTCAAGGAGGCAGACCCAATTATCCAGGCTGCAGTGGTCGCCGCCTACACCAAACCACAATGATTTTGTCACTGCTTTGAGTAAAGCACACATGGACCACGCTTCTTAGAAAAGCTGATATTGTGTATGCATGAGATCCCTGAAAGATGACACAAGTTTACATTTGTATCAAGATCTCAGAAGAAAACTAGTCTGTCCTGTGCACCTCCCAAAACAATGCATTGACCCTAATGGCGAGCACAGTATCAGTCACATTTTGTCTAAAAGTTCAATTTTTCACTTTAGATTCTCATTCATCACAAAGTACTGTCAAGAATCAGATCCAAACTCATTCTGCAGCAATCCAGCAACAACAACCATACAGCCAGAGCAATTAGAAACCATCTGTCCAAGATTATTGGAACAATCTACCTTCCATGTGGCTTGACAAAATGTTTGCAAGTATACCTAGCAGACTGGGTGCTGTATTTACATTTAGCACCTAAAAAATCTTTGCAGAGAGCTGTAGGTTGAAGCAGAGAATCAAAAGATTATGTTGAAGTCATGTGGTAACTAATGTGATAACTAATGTGTCTAAATTCAAATCTAATGGAATCATTGTGTTAGCTGGAATGTGAGGAACCTGAGAGATGATTAATTATGTTTTTTGTTTCCATCATTTGGGGAAAATCAGCAAAAAAATGATCTCAAACTGAAAGAAACAATAACAAAAGTAAAATGATCTTATGAAGTTCAAACATTTGTCAGAGCAATTAATTTGCTGTTTAGAAAGCAGTGAGTTTCCCTATCCTTAAACTTTGCTCATTTTAAGATTTCTCACCAGAGATCTAACTGAGCAGTTGTTTCTGCTAAATGGAGCCGTCATTGTTGCAAACATATTTTATCTTCCAGCTAACATGTGGCTGAAGACATATGACAGCTTACAAAGACAACAGCTCTCTGAAGTGAAGTGTCCCCCAGGTCATTTCACTGGGGAGGAGAGGAACTCCCAGACAGGAGGTGAAAGCTGATCTTCCCATCAAACCACTCAGTCTCTCAGTCCTGCATCTGTCCAATCTCAGCAGAGGACCACTCACTTGCTGGTCTGCGCTCTCCCAGAGGAGGCTGGCTGAAGGCTCTGGACCCTCAAAGTGATTAAGATAATTAAGAAGTCAGTTAAAGGGTTTTCTAATATCCCAGTGCAATTATATGAGGTCATTTTCAAAGTCTGTGTGATTCGGGTGGTCAATAAATAAGCCACATATGTAATTCAAAATAACATACAGCTCAGGTTTGTTATTTGGACCTTAATCACAATATTAATTCAGACATTACTGCTATTTTAGTAGTTGCAATAGAAACAAAAGATAAATAAATAAACTAATAAAAATATATAGTAGGTCATTTAATATTTCACACAAAGGGTCACTGCTGACAGGTAGCCTTTTAGTATTGATGACGGCTCCACTGTGAAACTTAAGGAAATGTTTTGCATATTTCTAGTAATTTCACACTTCAGTTTGTTTTTGATAAACACTGCTCAAAAAAAAAATTAAAGGAACACTTATCAGAGCATAGCATCAAGTCAGTTAAACATCTGGGATATTGAGCTGGTCAGTTAAGTACTGTAGCAGAGGGGGTTGGTTAATCAGTTTCACCTGCTTTGGTGTTAATGAAATAAACAACAGGTGCACTAGAGGGGCAACAATGACACAACCCCCATAAACATGAAAGGTTTTACAGGTGGAGGCCACTGACATCTTTCCCTCCTCATCGTTTCTGACTGTTTTCTCACTAGTTTTGCATTTGGCGAGGGTCAGTGTCACTACTGGTAGTATGAGGTGATACTTGGACCCTACAGAGGTTGTACAGGTAGTCCAACTCCTCCAGGATGGCACATCAATATGTGCCATTGTCAGACGGTTTGCTGTGTTTTCAAGCACAGTCTCAAGAATGGAGGAGATTTCAGGAGACAGGCAGTTACTCTAGTAACTGAGTATCAGCTTGATGTCATCCATGTACAGAAGGTGGCTGATGTTTGCTAGTCGGTATCCATAGCCAGTCTTGTTGATGATCTGGCTGAGGGGATTCAGGCCTATGCAGAACAGCAGTCGGGACAGGGCATCTCCTTGGTAAATCCCACACTTGATGTTGACCTGTGCAATGGGCCTAGAGTTGGCCTCTAGTGTTGTTTTCCACATACCCATTGAATTCTTGATGAAGGCTCTTAGGGTCCTGTTGATCTTATACAGTTCTAGGCATTCCAGGACCCATGCGTGCGACATCGAGTCATAGGCTTTCTTGTAATCAATCCAGGTGGTGCACAGGTTGGTCTGTCGGGTCTTACAGTCTCGAGCGACTGCTCTATCTACTACGAGCTGGTGTTTTGCTCCCCTGGTATCTCTGCCTATCCCTTTCTGGGTCTCGCTCATGTATTGTGCCACATGCCTACTCATCTTAGCTGCTATGATGCCTGACAGGAGTTTCCATGTTGTACTGA
>JASGAU010391805.1:0-13942 GCA_030220045.1 Australoheros facetus | reverse complement strand
ACACACACACACACACACACACACACACACACACACACACACACACACACACACACACACACACACACACACACACACACACACACACACACAGTGAAGTTCAACAAGTCGCTGTCAGAGCTAATAGTCCTTGTGGTTATGTTCCAGCACATGAGCTCTATCTGAAGGCACAGAATCAGATGTTTGAATACTCAAAGTAAAATAAGAACTTCATTTCTCAAGAAGGTGGCTGGGGGGAGGGAGGGCTGGAAGAATCAGTGTTTACACTGCTGCCCGTAGACCCAGATTCAGATAAGTGGCAGAAAAGAGTCTCTAAAACTTTGCGGGGTTTTGTGTGTGTCGTCACATCTCTGTGTAGGGTATCTCTTTGTACTGGGCCTCACCTGGCACTGCCCCTCTTGGCGGGCTTCTTCCCAACCAATCGCTGCTGCCTGGCTCTGGAGGCAGGGTGACTGACCTTCGTGGGGATGGATTTATGTGCCTCTGCATCTGATTCTGCTCTTTCATCTTCTGTTGCTTCAGGGCTGTTCAGTGCACCCAGAGGTAAAAAGGTTATATTTACATGGCAATAAACTAGTAAATGTACAGTAACTATAGCAAACCTTTAACTTTACCTGCTTTTGACCTTCTCTCCAGCACGTCTCCTGCCCCTATTTATCTTCTTCTCTTCCTCCTCATTCTCCTGACCTCCCTCTGCCTTCTTCCTCTTCACAGCAGCTCCACGCTGTTTACCGGTGACCTTTCCTGTCTTAGGAAAGTCAGTTCTTCCTGCCCTTTCTTGGCTCATCTGTTTCTCCTCACTCACATTTAAATCTTCCTCCATGGCTGTACTGTGCAGAGGGTTGCCTGGGCAACACAAGAATTATCTGGTCAGCAAAAGTTAATTAATGAGCAGAAAATATATCCAATGCACGAATAGACCGATGGGATGCTGTGTCTGGTTTCAGGTGGTGGATGATAAATATATATATAAAAGATCAGTGGTCTTATGACTCACCATGATTTAGCTGTAATCCTGCCAGGAAGCTAGCTTTGTCTATAGAAGACAGGTTGGGGGAATCCATTTGATCAAAAGAGGACGCTTTCTGCATCTGAGTAAAACCAGGAGGAATAAAAGTCTGATGAGGCAGTTTAAAGTTGCCCCAAAACAAGGTGGAATAACACATGATTACAGGTTTTCCTGATAAAAATAATACAGCAGACAGAACAATGACCCATTCACTAGATATGGACAAACTTACTTCACTCTCCTTTGGAGGCGCTGGTGGCACCCTGGTTCCTCGCCGCTTTTTAGCACTGCACAAACAAGAGGACAGGGACACAAGAAGGTGACGCTTCACATCACCTGGCTCTGGATGCTGAGTTTGTTGAACATCCTCTTACCAGCCTGCTTCAATAACCCTCAGGCTATGATGGAATTATTATTGTTGTTTAGGATGCCTCCTAACTGAGTGATGTGACCCTAACTGAGTTAGCTGTATGGCTGCTGTAAAAACAGCTGGTTGAATTCTCTCAATTCTAAGGGAAGCTGCTTCGATGCTTTCTATGTTACCTCCTTTTGCAGAGGATACACTGGACTATCCTTTCTGACAAGAGAGGAGATAATGCTGCCCCACACCATCCAACTGTTCAACACAATCAACATAAGATCATGTAAATGATACTCAACATTGTATTTTCCACTTCATGCTATGATTGACTATGTTTGAACCTTCAGGCTACGTTACACCTACACATGAAACATGAACATTGCACAGCGGTGATAAAATGTGTTTCTTATCAAGATGTCACCTTTTGTGAAGAATGTAAATCTAAAAACAGAATTAATGAGACATATTTAGGTTTTTTTTTTAGGTTTACCATATTCAGTTTAAGCACTGCTGCACTGGCAGCATTAAACATTATCAGCAGCTCTTTTTATTTTAGTCACAGATGTTGAAAGCCTTAAAGGCAGGAGATACACTGGATCATCTCCGCAGCAGAAAAAAGAAAAAAAAATGAGCGTACAGGATGGGCAACTAATCTCAACGCGACAAAAAATGAATTTACAGGAGCTATGTCCCCTTTCTTTCAGTCCAAATGTGTTAACAATGTGATATTTTTCTATTTTCTGTAATATCAGAGCAAAGTATCTTTGTAGTACATCATCAGAACATTGTAGTTTCAACACAGCATCCATCACATATGCCTGATCTGCTGATCTACAGTACAGGAGCTCTATAGGGGACTGTGTTGTCTACATGTCTCCATGTCTCCATTCCCGTTCACCCAGTACGCCTCAGACTTTCAGTACAACTCTGCGTCACACCACCTGCACAAACAGTCTGACGATTCTGCAGAGGTTGGATGGGCAGGAGGAGTCCAAAGGACCTGTGGATGATTCTGTGAAGTGGTCTGGGAGGAACCGTGGTTCTGAATGTGAATAACCCCAGAAAGATGGTGATCATTTCAGTTGAAAGAGGGTGGAAGGATGCAAGTACCTGGGTGCCCACATTGAGAACAGGCTGAACACACAGACTGTATGCAGAACGCAGGCTCTGGCTCTTTGACTGATAGACTATCATCCATCACTGCATAATCCTGACCACCATCTGCACCACTTACTGGACAGGAAACGAAGTACCTTTTCTAACACACTGATTCAGCTCTGCTGCCACAAGGACTAATGCAGGAAACCTTTAACCCCACATTCTATCACCCTCTGTAAGACAATAATATATGTCTTGCAGATAATCATCTGCCAAACAGTAATAATAATTCATCATCATTCACAAAATAATTCCCAACACACAAGATAAAGCATTTCTCATCTCCTTATTTACGTCTACAGTTCGAGCCTTTTTCTCACACACAGCATGACTAACAGCAGCGGGTCAGCGATAACGCTTCTTTAACCCAGCATTGTGTGTATGCTCAAGTATAGTCTCCACTGCTGAAATGTTTATAAGTTCAAATTCACAGCGCTCACCTCATTATAAGCAACCGTAGTTATGTCAGATTTGGAAAGGATTTGTCGAAGAAGTTCAAACAGCTTCCCGCTGCTCCCGCAAAACAGTTCAAGTTCTGGACTGTACCATTCCACACGCACAGGGGTGGAAGATACGATTTAAAAAATAAAGATACCGAAAATATCTAAGTGAGGGGCTATTTTGATGAAACCATTGCATTTGGGGCTTAATTTTGCCACGATGTGCTGTGAATGCAATATACTTAAAGTGACTGTATGAAATTAATAATTTTATAAAAAATATCAGCCCCGGAGCTCTAACTCTAACTTCCTGTAGTTTTACGGAAAGCGAAAGAGTTCACTACGCTCAGCCTGATCCAGTCACGCAAACGCAATAATGAACATAAATATGATGCCTAATCTGACATAAAACTGAGCATATTTAAAGTTCTGTGCAGTAGTGAAGCAAAAAATAGATGACATTACACTGACTCTTTGATACTTTTAATCAAATATTCTACAAAATGTGACATTAAAACAATTATAACAGTCAAATTAATATTTGCATAATATTTGCATAATAAAAATAAAGATTAATTTAGCAAATCTCTTCCCTTCCTGAATCCAGTATAAATTAAACATTAACATTTTCCCTATATCCGAAATGTTCCTTAGCCACTTCATTCCCTGTGTACAGTAAGCTTTCATTGAATGATTTTATCTGCTGACAGTTAGGTTCTAACTGTAACAAAGTTCATTTATGGAAAAGATTCAGGACCCAGTGGAAACAATTCTGCTGTTAAAAAAAGTCAACGCTGAAACAAAATCTTGACATCAAACAGTCCCATCAGTGAAGCGCTCTGTGTGAAGCTGCTTGGGTTTCACAGGATTCCTGTAAACCTCAGAAAACAGAACCATAAAAACATTGTGCGTTATGCATCTGTTTGTTGAAGTCCTGAGATTTCTGATGTGACAAAGGTGAAGAACTTCAAATAAAAACAGCTTTAGAATCAACACATCATCATCAGTAATGACACTGACAAATCAGTTTTTTAGCTAAAATCTGCTTTGGACCCTCTCAGGCTTTTTGTATTGTGTGCCATAAGTTCACAGCTCTTCATGCTCTGAATCCTTTAAAAGTGATATTATATCCTGTTGTTTGGCCATGAAGACTTAGAGAGGTCATTTCAGGGTTTGTGCTGTTACAACTGTGTCAAAGGTGCCCCTTTCAGGTGTTTATGCCCATAAAATCTTGAGTCGACTTACTGAGCCAATAAGCACCATCGCATGTGATAGCTAGCTAGATAGATAGTTTAAGTGAAGCCAGATAATGAAAAGATAACCTGCTTTGTAGTACAGGGCCCAGGATGCGGGTCTCTGGGCCTCATTCATTTGTTTCTACTGCATGCTTCAGCTCATGCTCCTCTTTATTTTTTCCTTTTTCATCTAATCTAAAACACAGTTAGAGGAGCTGTAATCTGTTCTTTCATTCTGCTCTCCACTCCTCCTTCTACATTTTGATCCCAGCATATAACTCATCGATCTGGGATCTGAAGTACTGCCGCAGCTCATTCCTCTTGGCCTTCATCGTTGGGGTGAGCAGGCCGTTCTCGATGGAGAACAGTTCAGTGTGGATGCAGATGGCCTTCACCTAAAGGTCAGACATGGGCAAATGGTGTTAGCGACAATGATAATATTGCTTCTAATGCTCACAACGTGTACAGGACTACTTAGATACATAAAAAATGAACTATGAGTGGGTGCTGTACCTGCTCAAAGGACTTGAGGCCTCCTTCCTTGCCCAGCCGCAGCATGTCGTCCATGATGGCTGATTTGACTTCCTATTCAGAGGACAATGAAAACAAATACTTACAAATATGACGATAAGATAAGACTCATTTACAGCATGCCATTAATATTCTAATATGTTTTTACAAAGTCACCTACAAACTGACTAATAAAGCTATGGGTAGTGTAAGTATTACTCAAGATTACTTTTGTAGAGCACAGGATGTACTGCTCCATATTTTCAATCTAATAACTCATTACATCTGTTTTCAGAGATCCCTGAATTGATGACAGTACACTTTGTGTCTTTTTAGAACTAAACAGAGTATGCTTTAGGGTGGGCCCACACTGTGATTGACGTCCAGCATGATAAATATTGGTTTCTTAGTCAGATTCTCCCTCGTCACATCTGGTTTGAAAACCCCAAGATGGGGTGTAGTTCTCCAGGTTTTCTAAAGGTCTTGTAAGACTCGTAATTGTGTGGTGTCTCTTTACGACAGCCTAAGTTATTGTTAGTGATGTCACAAGTGTGCGCCACCGCTCCTCTGAAGAGAGCGTGGGAGAAACGTTTTGGCAGATGGACGCACGGACCGAGGCGGACCTATAGTTTTATCTCCGTAACCCTTGCAGCAGACATTCAACCGGGCTTTATAAGGTTGGTGAAGAATATGTTTATTAAAGGACAACACTGTGGAATTCCCAGTACCAGTGTGGTTGTGCGTTTTTGACTGTCTGCTAAGTACGTCTGCCGCCTCTTCTTCACCACCGAACACAACCCAAACGTTACAAATGCTGTCGTAAAGAGACACCACACCATTACGACTGTTACAGTCTTTCAAAGTATTTTGGACATTGGCTGCCTTTTACTTCATTTTCAGTCCTGTCCTTCTACCTGACTGTTTTCAGGGGAATGTTTTATGTGTGTTAAGCCACGAAATACTGCCCTATGAATCATTCAAGCATAAAAAGGCACCGAACCAGTGTTGTGACTACATATAAAAACGAGCCAAAAACATTGCATATCTCAGCACGATGTGCAGTGTTCCTACAAACACTGAGGAAACAGGACAAGTGGAGGACAAAAGGAGAAGCGGCATCCCTAAAAAAAAAAATCTACAGAATGAACAGTATCGGAAAGTCATGTCCTTAAGAAATGGGAAATTAGGCAAACACCTGAACAAGGAGCTGAGAGATGCAGTTGGCTCTGTCATTGTTTGAGACTACATATCAGCCAGTGGTGTCGGGGATCTTGTCAAAAATTGATGGAATTACAAATGCAGAAAGTACCTTCAGATTTTGATCCATCATGCGATGCTATCTGGAAAGAGTCTGATTGGTAACGGCTTCATTTTTCAGCATGACAATGATAAAATGATAAAAGCACACCTTAATGAAAAACACACAGAACCAAAGGCAGCAACATCCAAAGAAGAGCTTTGAATGTCCTTCAAGAAGCCTGGAGAACTATTCTGAAGACTGCTTAAAGAAATGACAAGAAAGCTGCCTCAGAGTGTTCAGGCTGTATTGAAGAATACTGTATTTTACATGTAAACTCTCTGAATTCATTACCGCTCTGCCACACAGTTCCTGGTAGCTGCCTTGCAGTCCCAGTGTCCTCTTGGTCCAGTCAGATAGGAAGTCAGGGTCAGGAATCACCACTGCTACCAGACACGCCTGGAGGTAAACAATATGTATATGGATCTAATTCAAAGTTCATAACACATAGTTTGAGAGAAAACTGAGTGGTGTGGATTTGGATGTGGATGTAAGTCAATGACAGTAAGACCTGATATAACTCCCCCACCATGTCCTCCACCTACCTGCAAACTGTCTCCATGCACAAAGACCTGTGCCACGGCATCACTCCTGATGTAGATGTTCTCTATCTTCTCAGGAGCAATGTACTCGCCCTGTGCCAGCTTAAAGATGTGCTTCTTCCTGTCCACGATCTTCAGCGTGCCATTCTGTGAACACACACACACACACACACACACACACACACACACACACACACACACACAATTCAGGATACTTGACATCTGTATTACCTCACATATGTCTTGAGCTTAATGTAATGCACAGATGAATGCTGCATGAACCTACCGGAAGCCACTTCCCAACGTCTCCCGTGTGAACCCACCCATCTGCATCGATGGTCTCTGCTGTCCTTTCTGGGTCATTTAGATAGCCTTGGAACACATTGGCACCCTTCACACACACCTGGAAACCAGCACATGCACAAATAAGTATAACTGTATGGACAAAACAGTAAGCTATATGTGCTGATGTGTTTGCTTTCTAGTTTTACCTCTCCCTCTCCATTCACAGCCAGGTAGTTCATCTCAGGTACATCCACCAGTTTAATTGTGTTACAGGGCAGAGGGGGTCCAACATGACCTGATGACATGAAGTCAGTTTGAGGGTTTCTTAAGACCAGTAATCACTTCATCACTTTTACATGGCTGTTTGATGTCAAATGCAAAGAAAAAACTAAGATAAGAAGAGTTAGTTAAGTTTGGCAACTTCATTATGTGCTACCTGCAGTCCAGTCTCCAGGCAGGGTCACTGTGCAGCCAGCAGTGCACTCTGTTTGTCCATAGCCTTCATAGAACTGCGACAGAGCATAAACCAGGATTATTATTATAATCTGTAGTGCTACTGCTGCCACAAACAGAACTATGCAACATAGAAATGACAGGGAACAAAAGGAGGATGAAGATTCCTACTATATTGCTGTGATGTGCAGGGCTGCAGCTATCGATTATTTTAATAATTGATTATTCTATCAATTTTTCCACTCATTAATTGAGTTATCAGATAAGAAATGCTTTATTTAATTATTAATGGACAATATTAACTATTCAAAAGAGAAAAAAGACAGGTCTCACACAATGAACAGCTCATTGATTTCCTTTTAGAAAATTCAGTATTTTAATAGTTTAACTCCACACAGTATGTCAAAAGAACTAACCTCTCAGTGCATTTGTATGTATGTTAAATCGGCTTTTCTTTTTAAAGTACATTTAAACCTCTTAAATAAAACAAACAAAATAAATCACAAAAATAAATAATTAACATTAATGTTAAATGAAGTTATACATACAACTAAAATAAGGCATAAATCAAAATAGCCTCTCTTCCTGTAAGGCCTTACATTATTGTGAAGGAGGCAAAAAAAGAGAATCCTGACAGTGTGTGTCAGTGCATGAGTGTGTCTGTAAGACTGATGTTGCAGAAAGCAGACACTCTGATGCGGTGGATGTTGCTGGAACACGCAGAAAGGACTTTTCCAGTTTTTGATATGGAGCTGCATTTGTTTTCCACCATGACAGCAGATTCTCCTTCTCAGACAGAGGATCCTCTCCAAAATATATCAAGACCTCCTTCTGCACTGTTTGATTTAGTTGTTACTTCTCATCCTGATGCTGGAGTCTGATGATGATCCCAGTATATTTGTGAGGAATGATGCTGCACCCTTGACATTCATTGCTGAATCGTCTGCTGCTGTCCTGGAGGCTCCACTGTCACTTTCACAGGGCTCCCTTGTTTCCCCTTTTGGCAGCAGGTGCCATAGTCTGTACTGTGCTTCATCAGCTGGCAAGTGTTTGAGTTTTCTAAATCTGGGATCCAAAGCTGCAGGAATTAGGACCATGTTTGGAGATTCAGGTTTAAACTCAAATAATTCTATCTTGCTATAGTCTGTTCAGCCTGGAAGGACCTTCCTGATGAGGTCTAAAAAGCTGAATTTGGTACAAACTTCTTTGCACATGTTATGGAAGCACAGAGACTGTAACATATTGCAGCCCACACAAGAACACTGTAGCCCCTTCAAATGGCTCAAGGACTTGGCTCACTTCCTCAGTATGGTGTTTCCTCTGCAGCCACTGCTGGGTCAGACAGTCACAGGCCACCTTTGTTCCAGAACCCCAGATAACATGTGATAAGTACTATTCCAGCGCGTCCTTACATCTTGAATCATGGGCTGTGGTGTACCCATTTGCAGATGCTTATCCTTTAGATTAGTGCAGGCTAACTTGCTCTTTTGAAAATGTTTGACAAAGTTCCTGGAGGCAGCCACACATTTGGAGATAGATTAGTGGTTCTTCAGAGCACTCTGAAGAACCACTAATTTTTTTTGTCTTTCTTACTGCTTCCCTTCAGCATTCTTCCTTTCCTTCTCAAACACTTTCTAAAGCTGCACACACACGGGAAGCAGTCTGCAGTGACGTAGCAACGAGAGACCACGCGGGACCTGTGATAAACGCTCCTCAACTTCCAGGCGAGAAACTGAAGAGACTACCAATGAGAGTGAATTCATGGTGTGACCTGCACATCACCCTGATGCCCATCCATGCTTTTCTGCCAAAATCTACACCGCTGGTACAGCATTAGCACAATCCTTGTGGACAACAGCTTTTACTTTCTGTGGTTTTGATGTTGAATTTGGCAATAACAAGCCACAGCTATGGGTCTTCATTTCCCAATCCTCCCAAATAAAGTGGAAAGACACCCCCAGATTTGCCCACTGAGCAGTACATGGTCGTGCAGATTAAACGGAGCACTGAAGCAAGATTATTTTTCATAATCGATTTATTCAAGTTACATGACGGATCATTGCAGCCCTAATGACATAGTATGAAAAATACCACTAATGGTGATCAAACAAAACAGGATAATAGTGGAACAAAGGTCAAATTCAGCACGCGTGTGTGTCTGTGTGTTACCTGACAGCCTAGTGCAACTCTGAGGAAAGAGAAAACAACTGGAGATATGGGAGCAGCTCCTGTTATCATGAGACGCACACGGCCTCCAAGGCTGGCCTGTAGAGGGCAGCACATTACCTTATTTACTACCCAGGTGGCTCGTTTGCATCCCAAAGAAATGATGTTGGTCAACTAGACACCATTAACTCTTTGATGCTATATCACTGTTGTTTAAAATAATATACTGTATATATTCTTGGACATAACAGCAGCTGCCATAATAGTAATAAAATAAAAAATGTGCTGGCTCTGTATACCTGGACCTTATGGAAGATGAGCTGATCCCATATACTGTCTCTCCTAATGATGCCTTTCATGAGCTCTGAATGCTTCCTCCTGAAGGCAAATCCCAGGAGCCAGCGCTTCCAGGGGGAGTTGGCGTAACCAAATATCTACACAAGGAGACTTACCAGAATTAATCAGAGCAACATCACCACAGCAGAAACAGACATCTTTGCTCAAGCCCACAAATGAGCAGAAAGCTTAAATTCCTCCATACCTTATCATACATTCTGTTTAGGAGTCGTGGGACCACAGGAAACACAGTAGGCTTCAACGACTTCAGGTCATCTGACAGCCGACGAATATCTCCCTGGAAATAACCGATCCTGGCTCCATGCAGTAACATCACTCCCTGTCAGACGGGGAAAAGGAAAATTCAGGAGAATGTAATTAAAGAGAGCCTGACACAGCAGGCTAGAAGGAAGCCTCATCTATTTTTAACAAAAGGTGTCCACAGGATC
This sequence comes from Australoheros facetus, assembly GCA_030220045.1. Classification (NCBI taxonomy): domain Eukaryota; kingdom Metazoa; phylum Chordata; class Actinopteri; order Cichliformes; family Cichlidae; genus Australoheros; species Australoheros facetus. The sequence goes on along the minus strand of JASGAU010391805.1, from coordinate 3,701 downwards.
TGTAGGAACATACCTGCACGACTCTCTCAAACATATGGGCCAGAGGCAGATAGGATAAATGGACATCACTGGGACGCATTGGGCAGCTGATCTAAAACAAACACATACAGGGAGGAATACAAACACACAGACGAGGACGAACAGACAAACATGCATGCACGAAGAAAGGGAGGGAAAGCATTAACGTTTGTACCTTCACCACCCACTCCAGCTTATGGGCCAGAGACAGAAAAGACAGCATGACATCTTCTGAAGAGGTCTGAGCTTATGACTGGAGAGAAGAGGGACGGGCACATCAAAGCCCCTCACAAACTGTCTTTTCTTACTGCTTCCCTTCAGCATTCTTCCTTTCCTTCTCAAACACTTCCTAAAGCTGCACACACACAGGGAGCAGTCTGCAGTGACGTAGCAACGAGAGACCACGCGGGACCTGTGATAAACGCTCCTCAACTTCCAGGCGAGAAACTGAAGAGACTACCAATGAGAGTGAAGAATACCGCTGACTGACATGTGACCTGCTAGTAAATACGTTAGAGGGTCACCTAGGCAACCGGAGCCTGGAATGTGAGTGGCCAGCCCGCAGCTTCAAATCCACGCACGCCGAGCGAACTGCTCCCAGTGTGTGCGCGGCTTAAAGAAAAAATCCCTTCACAGGACCAAAGACGTTCTATAATTACATCAGCACCTCACCTCTGTAATTTTGATGACAGATGAGCAGTTGGATACGATGTTCCCATGTGTCAACATTGCCCCCTTTGGTTTTCCTGAAAATGCACACATGGTAAATTTTTTACACGCTAATGCAAATCACACTGGGGCACGTCACTGTGGGTCTGTGCATGTGTCACCTGTGGTTCCACTGGTGAAGCAGATCACTGCCATGTCCTCAGGCTGTGGAGGCTGAAGAGAAGAAGGTAAAAACGGATCAAACAGTGCTACATAACAGACCACATCATCATCATTTAGAGGAAATCTAACGGGCCAGTGTTTACATACCTGTGGCTGCTGGTGGTTGGCCTTCCCTAAAGCCTGTGCAACAACAAATGCAGGTTAGCTAACAGACCACAGAAGGAATAAAGCAACAAAAGAAAATGATAAAGAGAATAAAAGGCAGGTGCAAGTGAGCCAACACAACAGGAAAAGTATGCAGAAAAAGTAACAAATCAAAGTGACAACAAGGCAATAAAACACAAAGAAGTGAGAACATCAAGCAAAAAAAAAAAGAAAAGAAAAGAAAGGTTAATAAAAAAGATAAAAGATAAAGACAAGGCACAGGACAGGACAGGTACAGCGCTGTAAAAAGCATTTCCCCCCTCCTGATTTCTTAGCTTTTTGCATATTCATCACACTTGCAAGTTTCAGATCATCAAACAACATTTAATATTAGACAAAAATAACCGGAGTAAATACAAATACAATTTATTAAGAGGGGGAAAAGTTCCCTAAACCTACTTGGCCCTGTGTGAAAGAGAAATTACCCCTAAATCTAATAAATGGTTGTGCCAGCCTTGGCAACAAGAACTGCAATCAAGTGTTTGTGGTAACTGGCAGTGAGTCTTTCACATCATTGTGGTGCACTCTTCTTTGCAGAACTGTTTTAATTCAGCCACACTGGAGGGTTTTCCAGCCTGACCATCCTGTTTAAGGTCATGCCAAAGCATCTGTATCTGCTTTAAGTCCAGACTTTGACTAGGCTACTTTAAAATCTTCATTTTGTTTTTTTGACCCATTCAGAGGTGGACTTGCTGGTGTGTTTCAGCTCACTGCTCTGCTGCATAACCCCAGTGCACTTGAGCTTCAGGGCACGGCTGATGGGCAGACATTCTCCTTCAGGATTTTCTGGTAGAGAGCAGAATTCATGGTTCCATCAGTTACAGCAAGTTATCCTAAGCAGCAAAGCAGCTGCAGACCATCACACTACCACCACCATGTTTGGCTGTTGGTATGCTGTTTTTATGAACTGCTGTGTTAGTGTTACACCAGATGTAACGGGACTCAAGCCTTCCAAAAAAGTTCATCTTTTCTCTTGTCAGTCAGAGAATATTTACCCAAAAGTCTCGGGGATCATCAAGATGATTTTTGGCAAATGTGAGATGAGCCACTGGAGCTCTCCCATGCATGCCATTTTTGCCCAGTATCTTTCTTATTGTTGAATCACGAACACTGACCTTAACTGAGTCAATGAGGGTTATCGAGTTTGTCTCATCTTTGTCTGATGGGTCAGCTGTGTGGCAGGCAGGAAGTGGACCCACAATGCAGGACTCAAAAACAAGATTAAACTTAACTTCAGCTTTATTGACAATCATACCAGTTTTACAGAGCTGGACGGAGCAAGCAGCACAAACTAGAAAAAGTGCTTATTCTAAGATACAGACAGACGGGAGAACACACAGCGGACACAGATCCATAGACGGCAGCGCAACAAAGGACAAGGGAAAAACATACAATATATAACACCAGGTCATGAGACAATTGGAAACAGTCGGAAAGAATACACAGGAAGCAAAACTAAACCCAAAGTACAAAGACTTACCAAAATAAAACAGGAAGTAGCAAACACAGAGACACAGAGTAAGACACATTAACTTGACACAAGGACAAAAGATAAACGATACAAGAGAAACTGAAAAGGGAAATACAAAACACCGACTCAACCTGACCATTAATAAGCAAGGTATCTAAACATGGCAGAAGAAACTTAAACAGAACTACAAACAAAACAAAGCACAAAACACTGGGCATAAGACTCAGGACCACGACACATTTGTGTCAAATATACAAACATCTAAGAAATCAGGACTGCAAAAAAAGGGAAACAAGCAAAGAAAAAAGAAGGCAGAAACTGTTGAGGGGAAAAGAATGAAGAATATCTGAAAGGTAAAAGTAGAAGAATAAAACAAAAAGACAAAGAACTGAAAATTCTGCCTACTGACTATCATCTCCTGCAGGCTGAGGATGTGGATTCCAGCCTGCTGCCCCTTTTCGATGAGGCTGGCACCGGGGCTCTCCATGAGAACGATGGTTTTCACACTGTGTTTTGTGTCGTTAATGCAATCCAGCACTAGATTGACTTTATCCGTCACATCGCACACTATAGTTGAGAGAGAAGCTGCAGAAACAAATTGCAAGTAGGTCACCAGCAGGACTTCTTCAGCAAAGCCTCTGTCATAGACATGCATTCCAGTCAGTGCTGCTCTGATTTACCTTTGTCTATAATATAGGCAATGGCCTCAGTTCCCAGGGTGTCATACAGAGGGACTGACACCAGAGAGTAGGTGTAACACGCCAGCTCACTGATGGTCCACTACACACACACAAACATTTCAAGAGTCGGTTCATAAATATATGTAAATGCACTGCCATCAAAAACCCGCACATTCTACCAGGTTAATGTTGGTGCTGAGGTTATTAAATTGCCCAAACTGAGATTATAGTGCAGGTGCTCGTTAAAGTCAAAGATTAGAAGTCATCTAAAAACCCTAAAGTGTGTGAATGTGTACCTCTGCTCTATTCTGTGAGAATATGCCAATGTGGGGGTCGGCGGTCTTGCTGCTTCCTTTGTGAAGAAATGCAGAACCCAGATTTTCTGCTTGCTCAATTACCTAACACACACACACACACACACACACACACACACACACACACACACACACACACACACACACACACACACACACACACACACACACACACACACACAC
>JASGAU010391802.1:0-15534 GCA_030220045.1 Australoheros facetus | reverse complement strand
TGAAGAGGAAGATGCGATACGCCAGACCCAACAATTCAGAAGAGCTGAAGGCCACTATCAGAGCAACCTGGGCTCTCATAACACCTGAGCAGTGCCACAGTGTGATCAACTCCATGCCACACCGCATTGCTGCAGTAATCCAGGCAAAAGGAGCCCCAACTAAGTACTGAGTGCTGTACGTGCTCATACTTTTCATGTTCATACTTCTCAGTTGGCCAACATTTCTAAAAATCCTTTATTTTGTATTAGTCTTTAATATTCTAATTTTCTAAGATACTGAATTTTGGTTTTCATTAGTTGTCAGTTATAATCATCAAAATTAAAAGAAATAAACATTTGAAATATATCAGTCTGTGTGGAATGAATGAATATAATATACAAGTTTCACTTTTTGAATGGAATTACTGAAATAAATCAACTTTATCATGATATTCTACTTTTATGACCAGCACCTGTATTATGGCACCATGACCTAATTAACCATCTAAAAGCCTAAATAACATTTATATAGTAGAGCAATACATGGACATTGGCACGGATTTGTTATATTAAAATGCGTCTTACTGGCAGATAGCTGCATACTAGTGGAAGCTATCCAAACCTGCTCGTGTAAGATGGCAGACATCACAGAACTGATGTTTTGTGCTTTAAGTATGAAAAGAACAGCAACAATAGAAGGAATCACAGACTCTGCCTGAGAGAAGAATGTCTCTCAGCTATAAACAGCTCTGCTTGAAATTTGATGAAGCACCTGCAAAATTTAGCAGAACTGCTTCACAATGCTGCTGGTGGAGAGGTCCACCAATAAAGGGGATGATGCCAGAGAAAATATCAAAAATAATAACTTGTAGGTTTAGTTTCCCATGTCACTCCATTACAGTATAGTAAAGGAGCCAATATTGATTTGCAATGAGGTAGATCAGTACAATCAAAGGTTAATGTATTATAGGTTACGTGCCTTCAGAACAGTATAGCCAGCAGACTCATGAATGAATTGCAAAGATGTTTTTGGTAACACAAAGGTGCTCTAACAAGATGCATTTCCATCAGCCTTTGCTTTACTTTTTTGATAATGGCAAATGTAAACATGCTAAATTAACACAGTGAATATAGTCAAACTTGTACCAGTGAGAAATCTGCATGTTTAACAGTGTTAAGCAGGTTAGGACGCTGATATTAGCAATCAGCTCAAACTGCCATACAACCTGTTTGCATGTCTGCAGTCTCGGCGTTGTCTGCTGGTTGAAAGACTTTATAGTTCATCTAATGTCAAAGTAATTTCTGGCTGACTGAATGAATAAATCAGTGAGTTAAAAATGAGCGTGAGCGAGCTCAAAGCAATCTGTACTAAGATCAACTTGTGCAGCTACACCTATCATCCCACTGCATTCAAGCTAAACGGCGCAATCACATTTCATTTCGTTTCTGCGCTCTCTGGGTCCTGCTGGGCTGTGCTCATCTCCGCCTCCTCAGATCCAGGCTGCTCCATCTCTGCCGCTGAGATGCTCACCTGCTCCTGGTTCTCCGTGTTATTTTGGTTACGCTCTCCGTCTTCTGCTCTCTTTTCTTTCTCCAGCATGTGGTAGTAGTAGATGTTCATGACGAAGAGAAAGAGCCCACCGGCTGTGATAACTGAGCCACACATGAGGAAAAGGTACTTGTAGTCATGAAAGAGGTCCACCAGTAACCCTGTGTGTAAGAAGGCAAAAAAAAAACCCAAATCAAACAAAACACAGCATAGTGAGAATAAAGTGTGTAGATTGCAAGTTTGAAGGTGAACAGCAAGATCAGACTCAGATTTGGCTTCTATGTGTGTGCGAGAGAGTGAGTGAGCACAGGCCAATTTGTGTAGAGCCATTTCGGAAATGACAGGGGGCCATTACACCCTTCTTGGCTCTCCTGCATCTCTGGGAAGGCAATTTGGATGGCTGCTACCAAAACGAATCAGAAGAGAGGCCCATTCTCAAAACCACAAATATCCAGCTCAAGTCTGCAGAAAAGTGACAAATGTGGTTTAGATCAGATTTGAGCCTGCAGCTTTTCGGAGTCCTAAGTGCAAAACTCGCCCCGACCCCCTTTTTTCCCCCCTCCAGACATGGATCGATGGGCGAGTGTTGCGGTCTCGCTCAGTTTCAGCATCTGTGACTCTCCACCTCACTGTATCACAATCCCTCTTAAAGCCTCATGGAATCAATGGCAGCTTGCCTCAGAGGCTGAACTATTTTGAGCAGGATTAGTTTCTCTTTATGGTCCTTAGAGTCACACTTTTTATTTCCGTTCTTAACATCTAGTTAGTGAAGATGATTTTTTGTGTTATCAGTTGAGGAGTGTTTATGACAAATTCTGAGTGAACTGAGTTCACACAACTTTAAAGAAACATTTACATTTGATATGTCTGTCAGACATATTAGGAAGCACGTTTAGTATAAACCATGTACAGTTTCTTATTGAAAACTATTAAGGAGATCTGCTAAGGGAACCTTTTAATTGCTTTATAGTTTAATGTTCTCTTTAAGTATACCACTTACCATCTGTACGATGTTATAATAATAATAATAATAATAATAATAATGCTTGCGTGTATGCGTGCACTGTACCGTACTATACTAGGAGGGGGTCACTTTGCATTTGGATCAATTTCAACCATCTCAATGCAGGCTGTATTATCTGATTGATAGCACTCATCTGGTGCCTGTACTCCAATGGCCATCACCCTCATTAAGACAGCCCTTGATTGGCTAAGCAGTAATTAAGTCCATCTGGCATAGTCACCTCTTTTTTAATGTATTCACAGCTTAATTATGGCCCAGGTACAGGACTTTAATGACGAGAGTTTGAACTGAGCATCATTAAACACCCAAAGCAAAAGGCTAATTACACCCGCTTACCTCACTTCCTCCTAATTGGATTGACCCGAAGGTTTGGGGGAGCAGTAACAAGCAGAATAGGGAAGACATAACGATTGAGCCCTCTGGAGGAGATTGTTAGACGTGCAGGGAGGCACTTATTTACCCTATTAAATGAGCGCCTCAGAACAGGGTCGCTCCAGACAAACTGGGGGGCCTATAACTTTTCACCTCATTAAAAGTCAGGTTGGAGGCAAAAGGACACGTTTGTCAGCGGGATGATATTCACAGCTGATTAAGTCATGTGCAGCTAAACTACTGTACACCCTCACCTTGTTTATTTAGGACATTAAAACAGGCCTGCCTATATGAACACTGGTGAACAAGTTGAGCAGTGTGCGTCTGTGTCTGACAGTTTTTAAACCCAGAGACAGCAATGCAGTGTGTGTTACTGGTAGGGATGCCACTAAAAAATGATGCTTAAAATATCTTTTGATACCGAAACACTTGTTTTTGTTTGTTTTAGGTTTTTCTTTTTTTTTAGTACTTTACGTACTGTAGGTATGATAGGTACGATACTGCATGTACTACTGTAGGTACGATACTGCATGTACTACGGCAGCAATTCTTCCAAATCTGAAGGGAGCAGCATACACCTACAAGTGTTTTAGTCTATGCTTACATGCAAGGAGGAGGACACCCACAAACACAGGAAGAAAAAAAAAAAGCTACACATGGAAGAAGGTGACACAACAGGTCTGCCTTTCTTGTTTATAAGAAAGGCAGTAAGAACTGGGTGACAAAAGCAATATTCTAATGATGCTATTGTGCTTTTTTAGACTGAGTGAGGAAATACTGCCAGCACCTAAAAAAACATTACCCAGCTCTGTCGATAGGATTCAAGGAGAATTACTTTTAATCCTGAAATACACGTTACCACTTTATTTGAGATGTTGATGCTAGCAATAGCATTATATAAATACTTATGCTAACATAATGCAACTCCCCATATAATGTATAATGTGTCTTATATACTGTCTATGTAACTAACGTATCTCATAGTAACGTTAGTAGGCTACTCAGCAACCATCAGTTGAAAACAGTGTGTTAACATTTTCAATAAGCCGGCAGCAACACATCTCAAAAATGCTGGGACAGGGCCGTGTTTATCGCTGTGTATCGCCCCCTCTTCCTATAACGACAGTCTGTAAACATCGAGGAACTGAAGAGAGCAGCTGCTGGACTTCTGGGAGAGGAACGCTGCCCCATTCTTGCCTGATAGAGGATTCTAGCAGCTCAACAGTCCTGGGCCTTCTTGTCATATTTTTCCATTTCGTAAAATACCAAATGAAAACATCTGGTGAAAGGTCTGCACTGCAGGAAGGCTAGTTCAGCACACAGCCACTTCTAAAAAAGAAATATTCAAGGCCTTCCCTGAAAAAGACTTCAGCATATGTTGCTCTAAAACCTGTATGGAGACTAACTATTGCCAAAAGTATTCACTCATCCATCCAAATTATTGAATTCATGTGTTCCAATCACTTCCGTGGCCACAGGTGTATAAACCAAGCACCTAGGCATGCAGACTGCTTTTACAAACATTAGTGAAAAAAATGGGTCATTCTCAGGAGCTCAGTGAATTCCAGCGCAATACCGTGATAGGATGCCACCTGTTTAACAACAGCAACTCAGCCACAAAGTGATAGGCCACATTAAATCACAGAGCGGGGTCGATGGATGCTGAGGCGCATAGTGCACAGAGGTCCCTAACTTTGAAAGAAGATTTGAAGCTTTTATAGCTGCAAAGGGTGGGCCGACATCCCATTATACCTTGTGGATTAGGAATGGGATGTCACTCAAGTTCATGTGCATGCGAAGGCAGATGAGCGAATACTTGTGGCAATATTAATGTACCTTTCAGTGTTGTGCAAGTTACCAATTCCACAGGCACTAATGCACCCCCATACTGTACCATTAGAAATTAAGGTTTTTGAACTGAGCACTGATAAAAAGCCAGATGGTCCCTCCTCCTCTTCAGTCCAGCATCCATGTGGTGTTTCTGGATCATGTTCACATTTGGCTTCTTCTTGCATTTGTGGATTTCACAGCAAAGTGTGTTCACAGACAGTGATTTCTGCAAGTGTTCCTGAGCCCATGCGGTGATTTCTATGACAGAATCATGCCGGTTTTTAATGCCGTGCTGACTGAGGGCCTGAAGATCACAGGCATCCAATGCTGATTTTCAGCCTTGTCTCTTGCACACAGAAATTTCTTCAGATTCTCAGAATCTTTGGATGATATTATTTACTGTAGATGATGGCATATTCAAAGTCTTTTTACATTAAGGAACATTATTCTGAAACTATTCCACCATTTGCAAAGCTTTTTGCAGACTGGTGAACGTCTGCCAATGTCGACTTCTGAGAAGCACTGCCTCTTTAAAATGCTCTTTTTATACCCGATCGTGTTACTGGCATGTTGCCAGTTAACTTCATTAGTTATAAAATGTTCCTCCAGCTGTTTCTTTTTAGTACCACTTACTTTTCCAGCCTTTTGTTGCCCCGTCCCACCTTTTGAGACATGTTGCTGCCATCAAATATAAAATGAGATTTGTTTCTGAGATATGCAAATCATTGCATTCTTTTGTTGACATTTTTACACAGCTTCTGAACTTTTGGGGAAATGGGGTTGTACATTCTTTATATTCGACCATTTCTATAAAAAAAACAAAAACAACCTGTTATATTTTTGTTTCAGTCACAAATGGAGCAGCTGCATTGTAGCGTTATTTAATCCAACTAGCCAGAGTAATTTTTCTGAGCGTGTGTGTCTTTTTCAGTATTGTGTTTTCACTCAGTACTCCTAATCGTCTCCTTGCATCCCCTGCCGTAGAACTTAGGCTCAGCATTACTTTAGACTAACTAAACTTAAAACCTCCTCTGTGTTTCACTTCATGGATTCACATGAGTACTGAACAAGTCAGATTTTGCAGAGACAGTTTTGCTGTCACTGCCTGGTTTCCATCACACTGCTAGCACTACCTAAGCTTCGTACATGACTACTTTTTATTAAAAGATCACACTAATATACTTATTGGACTGTACAAGACCGTCATACCTTGCTCCTCATACACTTGACTCCTAACTTACAAAAACATAAGTATAAAACTTTTAATCCTGCAGCTTTTTTGGTTGGACAGTATACTGATGTGGTTAAAATAATAAGTAAACCCCTTTTTTTTTTTTAATAGCTTGTGACCTAGATACTCTGTTATTTAAGCGCAGACAGCTTCTTTCCAACAGTAAATCACTGTGACAAATTACTTCTTTGTGTGGGCCTCTCATACAATACAAAACATCCATACTCATCAATGATAATCCAGCTCTATCTTATAGTAATGATACAGTAACTGAGTTCTGCTGCAACATAATGCACACACTATGAATGAAAGAGATGCACACACATATACATATAATTGAGTTGACTACACTGAAGAAACAATTTTAAGTGATCTAAAAATAAATACCTGCACTTATGTCAGAGAGAGAGAGAGAGAGAGAGAAAAGGATTATGTACACAAAGTGATTGTGTGTTACCTGCAGCAGGTGGTCCCACTAGCATGGGGAAGCACTCTATGATAGTGACGAGTCCAACGGCGCTGGGGAAGCGTTGATTTCCCATCAGATCCATGAGGCATTCAAATATCAAGGCGAAAACCATGCCGAACCCCACACCAAAAAATACCGCGTAGACCACCAGGAGGGTGTAGCTCTTCATCAGAGGGCACAGTAAGTGGCACATTCCATTAAAAACCATGGCAAAGCTGAAGAAGTACTGAATTCTGGGCCTGATCCACTTGCTGTTGGCTACCAGGCCAGTGCCAGGTCGAACAAACATGTCAACAAAGCCCATAATAGAGAGCAGATAGGCTGCAGAGTACTTCTCTACACCTTGGCTAACTGCATAGGTAGATAAGAACACAATGGGTGCATACGCACCAAAAATGAACATGACATTTCCTATTAGGTAAATGACAAAGCCTCTATCCTTGAAAAAGGACAGATTCACAAACTTCCCTGTGCTCTTCACGCAGCTTCCCTTTATCTTGGATGTGCACTTTTTTGGCTGTTCCACATTGTTCTGCAGCGCACAAGAGGCTGGCTTATGAACAGGTCGCATGAGGGCTCCAGCAACACAGCAATTGAGCATCAGACCCCCCAGGATAAGCAGACTTCCTCTCCAGCCATATTTGCCAAGCAGATATTGGTTGAGGGGGGCCAGGAAACAAAGGAACACTGGACTCCCAGCCATAGCAAGTCCATTGGCTAAAGGACGCCTGGCCAGGAAATATTTACTGATGATGGTGAGAGATGCATTCAGGTTAAAGGCGAGTCCACAACCTGCATGTAGAAAGATTGAAAACATCTCAAGTCCCATTCCAATAGCCCTCAGGAAGAAAACCCTGCTGGACCTAAGCTCCAAAGGGTACTTAATTAAATTAAAACCAAATCTGCTTGCTGCTCATTAAGGTTCCATCTCATTTCACTTTTGCCATCTAAAATCTCATTACAGATCTCTGGAATTATTTCAAAAATAATTTCTCCATTCAAGTGGAAATAAATTGGAGAGCCTGGGTAATGCATTTACTCACTTGCCTTTCTACGCAGAAAAATCTGGATTTAATAGCACCTTATTTTGAAGAAGATGAAGAGCTACAGTTAGGTGGCTAGGGTGTTCAGAATTTCTCCCTTCAACGTCAGTTTATTCTTAAGATGCATAAAGTTTTTGTTTGAAGTACATTTAAACAGGGTTTTACTATGTTTGGTTTTTGAGGGGGAAAAAAAAGGTGCAATTTAGGGATATTTTTCTTCCATAATGAGGAATCTCACATTACCTTGACTTTAAAATAAAAATAACTAATTTAATCACAAAAATATGACACCTACAATTACTAAATAACTACACTGCTCACAAGAAATGAAGGGGAATCATCACAGTATAACAAAAAGTCAGTTAAGCTTGCTGCTAAAACTGCTTTGGGGCAACTGAAAGAGACAAGACATGGGGGCACTGGGGAGGCAACAACATGACAACGTCCAGAAAGTGAGGTGATACCTGCAGCCCATTTGAGTTGCACAGGTAATCCAGCTCCTCTAGGATGGCACCTTCTCAAACAGCTGTCTCCCACAGCACAGTCTCAAGAATGTGAAGATGCCAGAAGATGGGCCGTTACACAAGTACAGCCGGACGGGTCCGTAGAGGGACGCCAACCCAGCAGAACTGGTGTCTGCTCCTTTGCATCAGGAGAAACAGGAGGAGCACTGCCCGTGCCCTACAAAATGACCTCCGGCTGGCTACTCGCGCATTTTTCAGACTCCATGAAGGTGGCATGTGAGCCTGATGTACTTCACTGTGACCTATGCTCAATAACTAGCACTGTGCAGCTTCCACTGACATTCGCCAGAGAACACCAGAACTGGCAGCTCTGCCACTGATACCCTGTTCTCCTCATAGATGAGAGCAGATTTACACTGAGAACATGTGACAGATGTCACAGAGTCTGGAGATGCCATAGCAAAGATGATCTGTGGCCACCACCTGCACAACGATTCCTTGTTTTTTGTTGTTGTTGCCTTATTGTTGCCTCTCTGGTGCACCCGTTGTCACCGTCACTGGATTAACAATCGTTTCTGCTTCCTTACTGGACAGACAGACATCCCTGAATTTTGTGTTACTGTGAGTGAGTGAACAAGAATATAGAAGGATAAATAATTATCAAACATTTTACTGTGTCTGGGGTACTTTTATTTATTTTTTTATTAAATTGCTATCTTTCTGCATGTGCAGGTATTTGCCTATGTGTAAGCATATGTCTGCATGCCTTCTAGGTAAAACCGCCTAATGCCTGTGTGTCAGTGCACCAAGGCACAGGGGAACAGAGCAGAGCCCACACATGCCCCGGGCACCACACATGGCCCAGCCACTTGCTGTGCCTATTAATCCTTCACAGGGGCCCTTGGCTGGGTAATGAGCCTCTTAGGGTGGCAGAAAGCCCCCATGTGACGAACATGATTGGAGCTTACGGAAGAGTACAGAGGGCCACGGAAGATCATGCTCTCTGGGATCAGAGACCGTTCTGTCTTAATTACTGTCCTGGTCCCAGTCCCCTTGGTGCTCTAACTGCACCCCAGGAGCTGGCGCACATGCCCAGGGCCTTCACAAACAGCACAGCAGCCCAGTTATGGGAAGCAGATCTGAACCAAGAGATTCTAAAAAGGATGTGAAAAGATGCAGACTGCCAACATCCCTATCTCACATGGGCTTAACCAGGATTGATGGGAATGTAAGTAAACAAATTTGGGATGATATCTTAGTTTTGGTCCATAATCAATTACGGATTCCCAAAGTAAGACCACAAAAAATTAAAACTATTCAAGCAGCAGTGACATAAAATATTATAAAGAGAGGATACGTAAAATGAAAAGTACATTACCTCCAATGATGCCAATGCAAAAGTAGAGATAAATGATGGAGTTCCCAAAAGAGGCAGCTACCATAGACACCCCACACATCACTCCACCAATTATGACAATTGGTCGGCTTCCAAAACGATTGACCAACATGCTGCTCACCGGTCCTGCAAAAAAAAAAAAAACTAAGAACGAACCGTACAGTCTTGTATTATGTTAATTCTTAATGTCTCCAAAGTTTTTGGCAATCCAACTAACCGCCTACTACTTCAAAGTAAGCTGAAAGAGCTAAACTATGAAATTCATCTTGTGATCACAGGGCCAAACTCTGCCATGGGGNCACACCATTTTCTAGTGAACAGCTCAGTTCATTTAAAAATAAATACATTCAAAGGTGAGTTTTTATGTTTTGTTTTGTTTTTTAAGTTCATTCATTTTATCTGAAAAGCATCCCTGATCTAAACCAAGGGCAAAAGGACATCACAGAGGGTGACAGAAGAGCTCCACAGCAAAGCAACCTGGCAACTCATTAAACATTCCCCTGATAATGTAAAACACTACACTCAGTGATCAATCAGCAATTAAAAAGCCTTTTATATGCCGTCACTCTTCCCTTCATTCATAACCTTGCCTGAAAGAGTGACATTGCACCACCAGTGATTCTCCAGCATAATGAAAACCCCTATATTATTATTGCTAAATGATCTGTAAGTATATATTTATCATATTAGACATTAGACATTAAAATGCATCAATACCTGTCAGCTGCCATGATTACTGAAACCTGGACTACTGTTATTTTTTTTAGTTTTGAAGAAAAACTGGCAAGGTGGTCTGTGTGGATGGTGATAACTAAAAACAGTATAATAAATATTAAAAGGATTAAATGTTTTGTAAACATTTCATGAGTAGGTATACTACAGCTGATGAAGTCTATGATTCTCAATTATTTTCTTTCTTTCTTTTTTTTTTTAAAGACAATGAAAGCACATCATGATGAAAACTGATAAGAAATGTATCAGCTGTAGATGGTTTTGGGTTAAACTGCAGGAACATTTAGATCAATACTAAGATTATGATTTTTCACTGATTCAGTGACAAAAAGGTTTTTATTCCACTTTGATGTAAACATAGTATTGGTTTCACATCCATGTTAACTTCCTGCTAACCTAAAATGTTTGCTGCAAAATAAAACTGGTCCTCATTCACCTAAATTCAGTGATAAATTCTCTTAGAGGAAAAGAAAACTATTAAAACTTAAGACAAAATTAAATCCACACTGCACTGCTTTCACTTTTACATTGTGCTACATTCCTGTGCCACACGCAAGAACCACCTTTGTAGCCGGAGGTGAGACCATCCCTAGGTTGGACGAGAAACCGCCGAGAAGCCTTGGCAGGGAATACACCGCAGAGCTGTCAGGGAAGTTAGCCAAGCAACAACTGGCAGAGGGCCTGGCATAGATCGAAGCACAAAGTGTGGTGCTACTAGTGATGTGGCCCCTAAAGGTCTGTGAAATCCCCATATCAACAATTAGCAAGATGGACAGCTTAGCCAACAGCTTCATCCGTAAGTGGTTGGGTCTGCCCCGCTGCTTTATGGACACAAGCCTGTTTGGCCAAAATATGCTGCAGCTCCCCCTCAAGACCATCAGTGTAGAGTACAAACAAGAGAAGACATGGCTGGTACTGGAAATGAAGCACTCAGCAGACCCACTCATAAGAAATGCACACGTCCCCATTTGTACAGGTTGCAAGTGGAGGGAGCAAGCTTAAGTACAGCACACCATCTCCAATCTGCAACTTGCAACACTGTGAAGTGATGGGTTTGGTCCAGTCTGGCTGTGTCAGAGTAGGTTGGGACGCTTTGGGGTGTTACCATCAACAGGTGCATCACATGGCAGACATCTGGAGGACACCACAATCCAGGATCAGCTTCCTGCTAAGGGTGACCTATGACACCCTCCCATGCCCCCGGAATCTCACCCAGTGGTTTGGAGATGAGGTCAACTGCCTCCTGTGTGGTAACATCAAGGCAAGCCTCCAACACATTCCATCGGGGTGCAAAGTGGCGCTGACTCAAGGTCGCTTCAGCACCAGCCTCCACGAAGCCTGCACTCATTGACTGTTAGGTCTCAAAGCACACACCATCTTCCCACAGGGGAAAGAAATCACATCCTCACTCCTGCAGACTGCAGTTGGTCTTCCCATGGGAGAGCTTAACAACTGCGTGCTGACCTGACATGGTTATGTGGTCTGCAGTGGAGAAAGGGTCCTCTTCATTGAGCTTGCCATCTCCTGGGAAGAGGGCACGGTAACAGCACATGAATGGAAGTACAGTGATCCCTCATCTATCGCGGAGGTTACGTTCCAGAGACCCCCGCAATAGGTGAAAATCCACAAAGTAGCGGCGTTGTATTTATTACATATTTATTTTATTATTTATGTATATTTTAAGGCTTTATAAACCCTTCCCACACTCCTATAACCCTTTCCAACTCCCTTACTACAACCTTAATGATGAAGATGAATTATATAGCTGTGCAGTACTGATAGCGATGAAGGTGGTGCAGTATCTTCGCCCTTGGACTAACTTCTATTTCCACTAAAGGCGTAGGCGTAACTTATCTCTTCGTCCGAGTGATGAACATAGTTATGGGGTGTTACAGAAATACCTATATATGGCAAAATCCTGCAATATAGTGAAAACTCTGCAAAACAGAATTAGATTTTTTTTTTTTAATCTGCGATACAGTGAAGCCGCAATAGGTGAACTGCGATGTAGCGAGGGACGACTCTACCTCAATTACACTGAGCTGGCAACAGAATGCCAAGAGACTCTGGCAAAGCCAGAGTTTACCCCATGGAGGTTGGGTGCTGTGGATTTGTGGGGAGATCCACAGTCCAGCTACTCCACAGAGCAGGAGTAGCAGGGGCACGCCTGCGAAAAGTCTTAAAGGAGCTAGAGGAGGAGGCTGAGAGAACGAGCTACTGGCTGTGGTTGAGAAGAAAAGACAAGAGTTCGGGACCCACACCCCAGTAAAGGCAGCTGCAGGGGGTGGTGGGGAGACGTCCCAGTCCATACCACTTGCCCCCACCCCACCAGGACACGCACTGGCTCAGGTGACGAAACATCAGCGAACAGCAGTTCGACCCTGCAGCAGACCTAATGGCAACGGCAGAGGTGCAACAGGCCTAAAATGCCAAGACAGGAAGCACCTTACCTATATAATAATCTGTAAATTAAAATTTACAAAATTTATAAAAAATATGAAAAAAACTTGCCCCATATACTGTATTTCCATATAGGTTTGCACATTTCAATAAATAGCTACACCTATTTCCCATTTTCCTAGTAAAATATTAAGCAATGATGGGTGACTCAAGACCTTTGCACAGCACTGTATGTGAAATAAAAATATCCATCCAGCTGTTTAAACAGTTACCCAGGTTCCTGCGAGGGTCAAAGATAGATCATCGTTTTCACTGTAGCTGTGTCACAATAGGGCATCTCTTGTTCTACCACCACATCCATTTCCATTAAAAGTTTATCATTCTGACTCGTTGAGTCAGAGGTTTCCTGAAAAGGCTGTCATGTCTCTCCCATGGGAACTTAGT
This sequence comes from Australoheros facetus, assembly GCA_030220045.1. Taxonomy (NCBI): domain Eukaryota; kingdom Metazoa; phylum Chordata; class Actinopteri; order Cichliformes; family Cichlidae; genus Australoheros; species Australoheros facetus. The sequence goes on along the minus strand of JASGAU010391802.1, from coordinate 2,601 downwards.
GTCAGACCCCACTGTGCTGAACCTTCCTCTGATATATTCCCTCTTTCCTTCTCCTCTGCTAGGTGACATTGTTGAAACCTTGCCAAGGACAATATGATAAAGTCCTGTGCCTGAGCCACATCGGAGGGGAATATTTCACTAGTTAGGCCGTTCTGAGTCGAGTGCAGGTGAGTAACATACTGTGCTGTCCTGCAACCTTGAAAAGCAGATACAAATAATGTAACAAAAAAATAAATCCAAATGCCTGTTATCTACTGAGTTTTCTGTACATACAGTTGAGTCCATAATTTGTTGTTTCTTACCAGTTTCAATTCTTAACTTTAGTTAATTCTGAAGACAAGTACAGAGCATTATCTGTTAAAGTTACCTGTATCAGAAACCTGTTGCAGATTCTGGGGTCTGAGTGATGATGTCTAACTTCACTTCCACAAGCCCAAGTGTACGTAGATCGCAGCATGCAGTGGTACTTACTTCCATTAATTCTCTATGAGCCTGAATGAGCAGTACCAACCCAGTGTAAATTGAATCAGTTAAGATACTCAAGTTTAGGTCAGGTGACTTACATTCTAGCAACATTCCGCTTATTAGACAGAGGGTGCAGTCACTCATGTGAAGTCAGTTTAGCAATTACTGGATCGCTCTGTGCAAATTACAACCATACACAACAGTTGTTTCTTTGTAGAACACACAGAGTCAAAAGGATTGTTATAAAACTGGCATTTTTTTTGTTCCTAATGCTGATTGACATGTAAAAATGTACACCACAGAGTCCTCAGAAATACTGATCTGTCTGCAGTCACCTGGTTGGCAGGTATATTTTTGTAATGTTGGTTGTTTTCAACTGCAACTTTTAACAGAAGATGTAATGCAATTTAAAGTCTGACCACTGACCATTATCAGTGCTAGCATGAAACTCTTGGCTTCCCCAGACGACCCTATTCCTCACCAACTGTTTAAAGAGATTTTTTCCTCTCTGGGTCCTTTAATACTTACACTGTTAAACAGCAGTTTGTCATTTGGTGTCATACCTGAGAATTTAAAAAGATAGAGTGGTGCACCCGCTGATTAAAAATCCAGGTTTGGACTCTTCAGTTTAAGCAAATTTTAGACCCATTGCTAAACTGCAGTTTGTTTCTAAAATCCTTGAGAAAATCTTTTGTGGTCAATTAATGGATTTTTTAGAACAACACAGCATTCCTGAGGTTTTTCAGTACGTAAGTATGCACAACATAGAGTCAACTCTTTTAAGGGTTTTTAATTATACATTTCTGGCAGTTGACTCTGGTGACTGCATTATTTTAGTGCTTTAAGACCTGACTGCCCCATTTGATACAGTGGATCACAATATTTTAATTTCTCATTCAGAGCAGTGGGTGGGTGTCCGGGGTGTGGCACTAAAACGGTTCCGGTCCTATCTGACAGGTTGAACCTTCTGTGTCAGCCTCTAAGATTTTAAATCCTCATCTGCCCCCCAAATGTGTGTAGTTCCCCAAGGCTCAATTCTGGGCCCCTTTTCACTCTACTTACTCCCACTTGGCTCAGTTCTTGGGAAGCACAACATTTCTTTTTATTGATACGCTGATGACAATCAGATCTACCTGCCTCTTGGTGGTGTCCTGTCTGCCAGACCCTTGCTTCTCTTCTTTGAAGAGGTCAAGATCAGGGGGTACCAAAAGATGGCCTGCTAGTGCTAATGGTCACAGCACCTGCTAGCAAACTGCGACAATAGCGATCCATTCCAGTAGCTAACAGCTGAAATTCTCAGCCCAACACAGCGCTGGGTGATCGACCACTAGATAGAACCCTGGGATATCTTTAAAGATTTTAAATTTTAACAAACGAAAAACTGCATTAATGATTTTTGGCATTGTCTCCCCAGCTACTTTGTTTGATCTTGGTTCTCTGGCTCAGTTTACCAAACCAATCATCACAACATAGGGGTCAAAATTGTCAACAACCTAAAATTTGCGAGCCAGATTAGGGCAGTGGTCAGTTCAGGGGCAGTGTTGCCAAGTCCACTTATTATAAGCGACTTTGGGCTTGTTTTTTTCTAAAGTCGCTTGCAAATCTCGTGAGTTGCGGGCTGCGGTTTTTGGGCTTATTTTTGAACGTGGAGTTGCTTATTTGGGCTCGACTTTCTTTCCGAGTGAAACTCATTGATTATCTCTCGGCACTCTATAATAAAGCAAAAGACGAGTGGTAGGTAGTTTGTCCCTTCCAAGCCCCGTTTCCTGTTTATTGCTCCTGCTCAAGTTGACCGGGCGCACACCCAAACAAACACGCATAACAGCCCAGAGTGAGGAGGCAGTGCAAGAATGAGCTCCAGTAAGCGGGAAAATTATAGAAAAAAATATAATAAAGAGTGGGAGAAATATAGCGCACTTACAGAATGGATCCGAGCTCAGATGGGAGACAGTGGCGCTAAAAGTGGGTATGCACTATATGCAATGCATAGCGGCGCCGCACAAGAGGGGGGCGCCAAAACGATGCGACGAAATTACTTCTCTAGTCAGCATTTTCTGTATTTAACAGCTGTGCATATGAAATGATCAGTAACAGAGGAACGGCGCTGATTAGGCACCCCTGTGCTCCTTCACCTCC
>JASGAU010391800.1:0-11453 GCA_030220045.1 Australoheros facetus | reverse complement strand
ACCATTAAAACTTTAAAATGAAGCTCATTCAGCAAATAAAGTTTCAGCTCTTTGAAGCCTTTCTTGGCATTTTAGCTGCATTCTTTCAGCTTTCAGCATTCACAGTGCATTTTCTGCTGGAAATGCTTTTTCTAGTTTTAATACTTATACATTATTTTAGTAGTTATACACTATTTTAAGTTTTTAGAAATCCTCCCCACACACTTATACACCAAATATATACATTACTGTACAACACGTACTACGCATGTGAAGAACAGCAAAAATACCGCAATAAATATTTTACACTAATATTGATTGAAAACCCGCGAAACAGCGAGTCCACCAAAAGCGAAGTGGCGAGGGATTACTGTATTGGACTGTATTGGATTCGATTCCACTTGTCGTTACTTTTCATTTTGGGTTTATGCATAGCGGGTGAAACAGCGCCATCTCTTGGTGGTTAGCCATGATAAGTGCAGTGGACACAGGGACCTCGTGGCCAGTATATGAGAGTTAACACTGTGGGAAATTGTTGTGTATCATCATCTTATGTCCTTTGGCTAACTGCAAGATGTATTTATAGCAATCAAGTACCTGATGAGAGCGCAGTTGAAAAAAAGTGGGACAACTTCACGAAGCAGGTGCGGTGCAAGCACGGCGCGCTGGTTACTAGTGCTGAACAAGCACGCGCGTTTTTTGCCGCGTGGGCGGCGCGGAAGTAATAATATGAAGGTAAGACTTTGCATGGCTTCATTAAATATACTAGATTTATTGTTTAAAAAAAAAATCAGCAGACCTCAACAATGTTAGTTTATTTTTCATGGAAATACCCATACAGGGTATTGGATCTTCTACAGACCTGCCCAACTGCCTCACCCTGTGACAGCTGGGATGGCTCAAACCCCACTGCAACCCTGATTTAGATAAGCAGAAGAAAATGGATGGATGGATGGCCCATACAGTATATGGTATATATTATATTTTAACCCAAACCATCATCCTTCCATAAAGCTAACTAACTATTCTTAGTAAAAAGTGAGAAACTGATCAGTTAGTGAAAACAAAGTGTAAAACATTTGAAAATGGGACATGAACTGAAGTCTCTTGTCAGCCAAACCTGCGCCTTACTCCATCTCCAACCAATAAAGATTTTTATCACTCTTTGAAGGATGACGATACCTCTCAGTGTGTGTGTGTGTGTGTGTTGGGGTAAGAAAACCCAACAATCTTGAAAAAGTGACTTCAGTGAAATGTATTTGCAATAATATAAAATATTCATGTCACACACATTTATTTGGATATAGTCTTTGTACTAAAGTGTTTATGCATTTCCTAAATCCAGTAAGACACTGGCACACAAAGCTTTGTTCAACCGGAGAAAACATTTTTGATTCCTCTGCTCCCCGTCTGCAGTGCACACTGGCTCACTGAATAGTTTGAAATTGATGTGACTCATATGCCGCGGAGCTCAGTGTTCTCACATCAACCTGACTGAATACCTGGAAGATTGTGTCCACCATCACTGAAGCAGCAAATACCATTTGGAAGGATGGGATCTGGCTCTCCCGTAGCGCTGCAGAGGTCAGGTAACAGTGCTTCACAGTGAGACATTACAGCAACTTTCTAATTGTTTAGAAAGTACCTGTAATGTCTCCTAGTAGTAACGCTTTAGTGCACTAAGACATAAACTCATATTCATACTTGTTAGCAATTTAGTGCCCACAGCAACACATTTACAGACAGAAAGCATCAGAATGAATTTGAGGTGGTGTTTTTAGCCACAGATGAGAGACTGTGTCTGTTTGCTTTGGTGATGTATTCTGCCGTTTTTTTTAAAAAGTAGGATTATGAGAGCTTTTTGGCTGCCTGCTGCTGGAAACATACAGTGATGACCAGGATGAGAATAAACCAGCAAAGCCGTGGGCTGCAAAACCAATGCTCTGAAAGGACAGTGCAAAATAGAGCAGTCATTTTAAATCATTTGTCCCTGTGCTCAGGTCCTGTCATGTTTTACACAATAATTCAAATCAAACATTCATATTAAAATATTTCTTAGTGCAGCTCGAAGGTTAATTTACTCCTGTAGACCAAAGAAAAATTTCTTCCCACATTATCAGGTTTCACTCAATATTTTCAGACCTTGTTCTGTACTCAACAGTCACTTGTGCTGGTAAGTGGAGCTTGAAAACCTGGTTGAATGTAGCTGAAATCTCAACGGGAAGAGAACGAAGTCACACACAGAAAACTGGAGTCACTGCACAGCTCGGTCTGAATGGGAAGGCCTTTGTATCACCTAGAAAGAGCAGGGTAATAAAGGTAGAGCCATGTCAGGGCTGTCAGGACTCAGTGAGTCAGACTGATTACTCCCGGAAGAATGGATCGGAAAATAGACTGAAATCTTCGAGGGCTGGCAGAGAGCATCTATTTCAGGTCCTGCATCTTTAGGCTTTGTTTTGGGCTCAGTAATCAGTGAAGCACGCGCAGACTGTTGTGAAGCACTGCTGCTTTCTTAGGTGAAGTTAATAGAAAATAGAAAAGGCCTTGGCCAGTGTTTCTTGTATTTAAAAAAAAGAAAGAAAAATGTTTCTGTTATCACTTTCTATTTTCCACGATTGCACTTTTCTTCTGTTTTACTCTGCTCTATTGATCTCCTTCTAATTTATCCTGTCATTACCAATTTGTAGCAGCTGCTTCTAACAAGCACCAGTTACATGGAAGCCTGTGTACCAGGAGAGCATCTGCTGAACCACCAGCAAATACTGAAGGATGGCTGAAGGAAATCATATACAATCTATAAAGTGAATCTGACCAATCTCAGACCGATTCACTGAGTGTGAATCTGCTTTTTTGTGACAACCTTGTTGTCAAGGTTATTGGGTCTGCAGCACGCAGATTGTGAGGGATCTCCACACCTGCTCTGAATCCGCTCTGTAGATTGTCTGGAGATACAAGCATTCAGAATTCGAGTGTGCTTATGACATTTTCTGCTGCACAAATCAATGATGCGTGAATAAAATGTTCAGCTTTCAGTTAGCGTTATCGCAGTCTGCAGGCTGATAAAAGTAAGAAGTCCCCACTGTCTCCAAGCGACAAGATTTTCTGTATTGCACTGAAACACAAGCTGCTACGATGGAAGTGAAAAACACTTCAAAGCTGTATTATGAAATGTAACACTGACAAAGTGCTGCTCAATTTAATGTATGAACAGTAGCAACCGAATTACTGTGTGTTAATAATTTTCAGCTTTCATAAGCTGTTTTTTTTTCTGTATGGGTAATAATTTTTATATTTTAATCACAGTCACATTTACTTACTTGGAAGTGGGACTCCAGTCAATCACATTTTGTGTCCAATCCATGAGACTCCCAAAGACCTGAATCTGACCATGTGTACCAAAGTATCCTAGAGTCAGTCATAGAGTACTTAAGTATATTTTTGGTATATTTTTACCAAAATTGTCACACAACAGGACAATAATCCCAATCACAGCAGCACACCTGCAGCATAATGGCTGAAAGAAAAAAGAATCAATGTGTTGCAATGGCCCAAAGTCTAGACCTCTGCCTGACTCAAATGCTGTTGCAGGACATTAAGAGAGCTGTGCACAAACCTCAATACACTGAAGCAACACTGCTGGCTTTCTGGCTGATTGCTGCCAGTCATTGCTGGCTTGTAGAACCACCTTTAGAACCACCACTGAAACGTGGGGTTTCCTTTTTCGCAGGGCTACACAGAGTCCTGTGAAAACTTCACTACCTCACACCCACAGTCAGCTTAGAATCACCAATTAAGCCAACAGTCTTTGGACTGTGGGAGGAAGGCACAGGGAGCACAGCCCCACCTGACAGGAGGAACCTTCAGGAACCTTCTCGACAGTTCTCACCACTGCACTACTGTGCCACCAATTTTTTTTCTCTCATTTAAAGAACAGACTTTTATATCAGTCTGTTCTTTAGCAACATGCCCGACTATATTCACCATCCAACTATTTGTGTTCCACTTAAGGCTGGAAGGGTTGTTTGCTGTAGGTCAACAGTCAGTGTTACACTTGACAGGTCTGAGGTCAAAGTGCTCACGCTGTAAAGAGCAAAGAGGCTGAATCATTCAACAGTTAAGGTGAGGAGTGGTTCACCACTCTGTGGGAGACTGTGTGGGCAAATAGTTCTGAATTATCATTTACAGAACACGATGTCAGTAAAAGAACATACACAAGGATGAAAGCCAGTGTTGAACGGCCCAAAATCACAGATGTGACTGTGGAGTCGCATCTGTGGTCTCTACTTATCTTTTTTTTTCTAATAATGAGTAGATGATTTTAATGGTTTGTAAGCCATTACATTCTGTTCTTATTTCTTTTTCCAGCTTTTCTTGGAAACGGGGTCGTGTGTTAGGAAGTGATGTGATACGGTGACTTTGCCCAGACTGCTCAGAGAGCCACTAACACGAGTTCTCCGGAGGAACCAACAGCAGCAGCACTCTTAGAAATGTTCTAGCTCAAATGTTCCAGCTTACATAAAACATGCACATGTGACCACTGGTTTGATCATACTTGGAAGTTAAATCAGCATCACTTGGTTTGTCTTTAACATGACCTCAGACAGACAAGGCGCTTCAGTCTGTCTGTGTTAGTCATTTAGGGAACAAACATTTATGTGCTTCTGACTATACTGCACTCAAAAAGTGATCATCAAACAAATGTTAATATCAGACAAAGATAATCAGAGTAAATACAAAATGCAGATTTTTAAATGATGATTTCATTTATTAAGGGAAATAAGCTACCCAAACCTACCAGGCCCTGTGTGAACCTGACAAAGTGAAGCAGGCTAAAAGATCTCAAAAAGCAACACAACAGGCTACGATCTGAAGAAACTGCTGAGAAACAGAGTCAGTGATTTCTATCAGTCTGGAAAGGGTTACACAGCCGATTCTAAGGCTTTATGCCTCCAGTGAGAGCGATGTGAAAGACTCACTGTCAGTTATCGCAAATGCTTGATTGTAGTTCTTGCTGCCCAGGGAGACACAACCAGTTATTAAGTTAAGGGGGCAATTACTTTTTCACATAAGGCCAGGTGGGTTTGGGTAGCTTTTTTTCCCTTAATAAAATCATCATTTTAAAATTGCATTTTGTATTTAGTCAGGCTGTTATATCTTTGTCTAATATAAAAGTGTGTTTGATGATCTAAAATATTTAAGTGTGACAAATATGCAGAAAAATAAGAAACCAAGAAAGGGCCAAATACTTTTTCACAGCACTGCAGCCNCCCCCCATGCGCTGTAATTTCAAAAATGTTATCATTTCCTTTGCTGTCATTGTTGGTGTCTGCCTTGCCTTGAGTGACTTATACAACTCACAGCAGCTTGCACAATAATTTTGAGCTTTCTGCCATGCATGTTAAATGTGCACCTAGCTCCTAAGATGCATCAGTGAATTTTAAAATACCGGCACCTGTGTCCTTTTCTTTGCATCAAGCGCTTATTTTGATAATTGCACACCTTTTCTTTCCACAACAGCCGCCCCACACTGCTGAGTCATTGTTGGCACAAAATGATCAAAAGTTGTGCTGTGCTCAACCATGGCACAGTGAAAGGCTGTTTATCTGTCATTACGTCAGCTGCACTTTAAAACTTTAAGATGCACTAAAAAGTCCTTTACTGTAAAAATAATTTAGGAAATCATCAAAAATGAGCTGATGGAACACAAGTCCGTCAATATAATGCAGTTTTTGGTATTTTGGCAGAGCTGGGGCATTAGCTAATGTTAGCTTGGTTGAGTTGGTTACCAAGATGCACCCATTATGCTACAGTCACACTGGGGAAAGTAGTGGTTGGAAACAGCAGCTCCATCAAAATTACTGCAACTGTGCGCAATGGACACGCAATCTCGTTGCCTTTGAAATGGTTGCAATGGTGACCAGATCTGCGACTACTTGCAGCTGCTGCTCTTTAAAGGTTCATCGAGGCGGCAATAAAACAGATGGAAGATGGAAACAGTCTGCTGTCAGTTTGTGATTGAATGGGGTTAAGTTGGCAAGTACATGCAATCTGTTTGTGATGACAAAGCAATTAAAAGCTATATTCAGCAGCTGCCTTTTTCACAAGGGGTCACCACAGCAGCTAGCTCTATATATCGTTACCCTCATAAAATAATGGCCTAAGTTTTTTTGTTTTTTTTAAAGAAAAGGTTTATTTCTGCCTAAAACATCATATTTTAAATGCTTGGTTCAGGTTTTTGTCTTTTCTGAAAAAACCTGAACGACTTAGGCCATTATTTTAAGAGGGTGACGATATTTGAGTTTGACAGATTTTTATGCCAGAGGCTCTTCCTGAAGCAAGCCTCAAAAGATTTGTTGCTCCTCATGGGATCAAACGGGGCAGCTTTCACTTGGTAAGTGAATGTGTGAACCACTACACCATGGAACCATAATTCAGCAATTAACTGTGATAAATCTGTTAAATTTAAAATCTGCTGTCATCCACAATGAAATTCCCATGTAACAGGAATTCACATTAACTACTCAAACCTCATAGATTAGAAACAGAAATTCCTCCACACATAGTGATATATTTGCTGCAGAGCAGTGACTGAACTGCAAAGTTACATAGGCACTGAATATAACCAGAATACAACCAGTTGGCAATCAGTTCAGACCCCTGTTGCAAAGAGATGCACGAGTTATGTTCACTGGCACAGTGAACACAACATGTTGGCAATCGGTCTGTGTTTATAAATTTGAGAGCAATTATTTGCAGACTTTCACCAGTCTGTCTGAGAGTGATTGCAGTCAATTGGAACATGATTGTCTGGAGACAGGTTGTCAGGCAACCTGTGTAATGGCCTTGAGATTGAAAGTGGTTGCAATCAATTGCTCACCACAGTTGCTTGCAATTGGTTCCTAAATGTGAAAAAAACTCACTGGACAACTATTGATTTTTACTAGTTGCCAGGAGGTTGCCGTGCTACTTTTACTCTAGTGAGATTGAACCATTATTGACTGTGATTTTAGTGGGACTGTAACTTTTTTCCTAGCAAATAATCACATTTAAAAAAATGAGTGCATACTTACTGGAGAGACATCCGACCTGTTTTTCATCTGAATGGTGAACAGACATCAGTGCTCACCTGTCACTCAAAGTGGCCATGCTTTTAATTATGCACGGTTTTAAGCCTAAATACAAATTTTATTACAGGTGAGTTTTGAAAAAGTTTCAGCACCAACCAGAAGGGCACATACCTTGCCCACCCCAAATTTTCTATGAGATGAGACTGCGCTGCAATAGACACCACTTATTGTTGTGATACTCCAGCATAACTCACTACATTAGAAAGACTAGAAATTTACTTTGTTGGCTTGTAAAAACTGTAAAATATTTATATTTTTATTAAAAATAATGAGATGGACATGAGCAGGTAATTGCATTTGCAGTCTCAATATATGTAAATATATTTGTTTCTCTTTTAAAGTTGAGCATATTTATGTGGGAGTTTGTGGATTTGGATTTAGAGGAACTGCAGTCTTTGGTCCTATTTTTATTTATTTAGTTATTTTGCCCTGGAGTTATCCGCTGGTGCTAGGCAGGTCACTAAACTCACCGTCATGCTCATAAAACCAGTTGCAGCCTGAGCACAGGTGGAGATCATCCATTCTCTCCAGCTTCCTCCCCCCATTTACATTTTACACCCTTTATATTTTAGTCGACTAAATCTACAGTCGATTTAGTCGGCTAAAATATAAAGGGTGTAAAATGTAAATGCTTTTTCTTCAATTCCCTTGCATTAGTCATTATACACACGTACACAAAATTAAACATTTATTAAAAGTTATGGAATATTATTAATAATATTAACATTAGCGTTTCACCTGCTTCCCGCACACCTGATCATTGACACCACCTTACTGAGATAATACAGCAGGACACGCTCTGAAAGGTACAGGGCAGTGTTCAGGACTAAGATTAGGAAAGGCTAATCCACCGTGGTGTGGAGATTTTCTCTAAACACAAATGCTAAACTGGGAAAAACACTTTACGCTGCATGACATTAAAATGCTGACCTGGAACTGTTTACCACCCCATCTCCATTTAGCTGACTCTGTGGCGTCTTTTAAAAAACAGCTGAACACTTTTCTGTTTAACCAGACTTTATTTTTAGTCTTTTTCTTTTAATATGGTAATGTTATGTTTTAACATGGTGTTTTATCTGTTTTGTTTTTTTTTGATATTGTGTTTTAATTATTGTGCAGCACTTTGTGACTTTTTGTCTGTGTAAAGCACTATATAAATAAACTTTACTTATTAACAACAATCGCTCTATCACCTGAATCCTGTTGCTCCTATGTGAGAAGGCTTATGGTATGTTGCAAATTTCATTAGGGCTGCAACTATTGATTATTTTAGCAATCGAGTATTCTTTCGATTATTCCATCAATTACCTGAGTAACTGGATAAGAAATACTTTTTTCGTATTAACAGTTCATCTGCATATTTTAACTTCCGTACTGCAGTTTTTCTCTGTGAGAAACAAACAGGGTGGATGGAGCAGCTACAAAAATCTCTTTTCTTCACTTACTGATCAGCTGATTGATGAAGGACCTCCAGCTGTTTCCCAGTAAAGGATTAATGGAGGTTACAGGGGAAAAAGCTTCATCTGGACGCTAGAAAAACACTTAGTCCACTCCGTCTGAGCTCACCGGCCCCACCTCTTTAGCTTGTGCAGACAGACTGCAGGTAAATCAGCTGACTGCTGTAGTTGTGTTATCAGTGTTTATGTTGAAAAAGTAGGGGCTGCGTGAGCGTAATCTTGTAATGCTTTATATTAATGCATTAGTCTTATATAGCGCTTTTCTAGACACTCAAAGACGCTTTACAATTTCATGCACTATTCATTCACACCTCAATCATACCTGGTGGTGGTAAGCTACTAATGTAGCCACAGCTGCCCTGGGGCAGTCTGACGGAGGCGTTCACAAGCATTCTCCTAAATACGTTTCTACTGCAGGTCTATATTTAGTCACTAATCAGGGATTAAAGTATCAAAAATATTTTGACGGGGGAGGGGTCCTTTCGGTCCGATCGCTAGCAGTATGTCCGGGAGCTGAAGTAGAGAAAAAAAAAACAGCTGAAATTCTCAGCACAGCGAACACAACACACAAACACACAGAGAGCGGTGGAGGCGGAAAAACATGAACATTGAGCGATGATCGCTCAGTGTTAAAGGGAATCCGTCGCATTATAGAATCTGAGCAGGGTTTTTTTTCTAACTTCTGATCCCCCACTCCATTCCAGTAGGTGGCTGTAATGCAGCTCTAAGCTGGTTTGGTCAACCGCAGACCCACAAGAAGAAGACGACAACCGAAAACTGTAATGCAGCTGATGTGGGTTGGATCAGATTGCATTTTTTAATTTCTTTCCGATATCCGAGCCAGTAATTTAGGCCAGGATCGGACCGATACTGAATATCGGATCGGCGCATCCCTAATTTCATTGACGAAATAAGCACTGCAACACAGACAACCAGTCACACTCACATCTATGGGCAATTTAGAGTGACCAATTAACCTAACCCCAGTAACTGCATGTTTTTGCACTGTGGGAGGAAACCCACACAGACACGGGGGAGAACATGCAAACTTCACACAGCAAGAGGCCCGGGCCAAGGTGGAATCAAACCCTGGCCTTCTAGATGTTATTCTAGCTGTGAGGCAGCAGTGTTAACCACCACCATGCTGCCCTGTGGCGATTATCACTCCAACATTTATAGTTTCCAGAACAATTTTTTATTTTTATTTTTCCAAACTGACTGCCTGCTTGCTGGCAGGTTTACAAACCCCGAGCTTCCTCCTCATCTGCTTCCTCCTGCTCAGTATGTGTTGCGTTTCCCTGATGAATACCTCATCAGATGCTACAGTTTTCCATTATACTCTCATTGTCTAATCAAAATTCCCCAGGCTTCGCAGCTCTGATATGTACTCTCGTAAATTAAGAAGTCATTCCACAGCATTAATGTGCTGGTAAATTAAAAGTACTTTACATTAGGAAAGATAATAGCTTAAATGAGAGGACAATTATTTTTTGTTAAAAGACCATTCTGTTCAAAGGGGAAAAAATTCAAGCTGAAAGTTGAGATTTACATTGTTTAATGTGTCAAATATTATTACAGCTAAAATGAGGAACAGTCACGAGCCTGTGTGACTGAACAAAATGTTTTTTGAACTATGCTTTTATATTTTATCTTCAGCTGCCTTGACCGACACTAAGTGAACATTTTATTCAATAATACTCCACATCTGCTCAGCTGTAATACTGAAAGGTGTGGTGGAGCTGTGAATGAGTAGACCACTGCATTCATAAATGTTATCTGTGTTTATTTCTCCCACCCACTCTCTCTCCTATGCTGCAATTTCTATCTGGGAACCTCTAAAATGATCACTAAAACTCATGGGACAACAACTGGTGTAGCCAGCAGATATCCAAATAAGGAATAAATATTATCTGACCAAAGACTTCCTGTTCTGTGCACAAGTTGTTCTTTTTTTTTTTTACATTTCTGCTTTGAGTGCAAAATCAGTTGATGTATCTGTAATCTCTTACTACACAGACTAGAAACAGAAACCAGAAAGCTTCCAGGACCAAACATCTTGCCCCTGGCCTACAAAATCTGCAGAGATCTGTTTATAGAGTACTGAGACTCTGGCATGTTTTGTCCTTTTCTACTGAATATGTAGACTCCACTGGGCTGAAATACAATGACTTTTTACTTGCCTGTTGCCATAGGAGCGCTACTGATTACAGTGTTTTATAGCCATCACCCACACTTATATGGAAGCTTATTTCTGCATTAAATTGCCATCTGTAACTCGAAATTTTGAGAAAATAAGTCCAAATTTCGAGTTACCTCAAATTTTTGTGTTAATAACACAAAATTTCGATTTTGTACTGCCAATCAGGAAGCTCCAAGAAAAAGGTAATTTCCTTGTTACCCGGAAGTAGATGATGCCAACACGTGCGCAGTCAAAATGGAGTAGCTACAGTATCGATGATGATAGGTAAACAGGTTTTTTGTGAAGGAAGACACCTGAAACACTTTAATTAAAAAAGTAAAACATTTAATATATTAAAGGATCAGAAAAAATACACACATGGCCATGCGGGGAACCCAGAGTAAGAGTGTGCACTCTCTCCCTCTGAGCACGTGTTACTGTCTAACCAAAACATTTTTATACAGCTCATCGTTATCGAAGCATAAACAATCTCTGGGTGCTCTGAGTTGACCTTCGTCATTCAGTCTTGTTTTAGCTGGTTTTTCATGACTCAGATTGCTCTCAGTCATACGCACGTCTTCTTCTTCTTGATGTTCTAATTTAATCAATACAGAGAAATCTTGTCCAGATTAATGACACCACATGGTGACGTTGGCGATGTTCTAATTGTACGTTCGGTGGCCGGTCCTCAGATAAGGTGCACTGAAAGAG
>JASGAU010391797.1:0-14129 GCA_030220045.1 Australoheros facetus | reverse complement strand
AAAAAAAAAGTTTGGCTTTCATGAGGCATTAGAGAGATGATTAATTTGTCGTCTTGGAGAAAGAGGGATGGAAGGATAGAAGGAGACGAGGGAGAGGGAGGGAGACAGTGAGGGAGAGGTTGTGAAGTGGCCCTTCTGTCCTCCCTCACGGTAATAGGATTGTTCGTTCACTGACGTGCTGATTAAAATGGAAATTCAACACAAGTCCAGACTCCCTCTCTCTCACACACACAAAAACACACACATTCATCCAGTGTGCTTAATATGCAGGTGTGTGGAGGCAAGGATGTGACCTGGTGTCCCGCTCTCAGGAATGCAAGAGGAAATGAGAGAGACGGAAAAAAAAGAGGAATGATGGAGAGTGAGAAAACATAAAAGATAGATAAAGGAATAAACAAAGGCAGACGGGGGAATAAAGACTTAGGAAAGGCACGGAGGATAAGTATTAAAGTTAGAGGAGTTAATTCAAGCATAAAGCGTTTCAGGAGTAAAACTCCAATTCAGTTTCAGTCAGCAGCCTCAGAAATATCAGCTTTTAACTATGTGTCAAATGCACATGACGACTGCTTTCTGTGTCCACTGTGTTTTTGTTATTTTGGTTGTATGACTATTTATGAACAGTGTGTGTTTGCAGACTGCGGTCTGATACCCCTGCAGAGGATGCAACATTTAAGGATGAGCAGTTATGTCAGTAAATGAATTGGCATGCTTCATGTTCTTAAAGTTAAGCAGTTATCCCAGAATACACGGGCAAGAAGTGAACTTTACTGCCAGCATGTTTATGTGGTCTTTATTGATCACTGGCTGGTGAAGCAGAGTTTCTGTATCACTCATTATTTAGCCTCTCTAAGGGGCGCATCCCCCAGTTTGGGAAATACTGGCCTAAACCACACCTTACCTTAACCCAGAGGTTCTCAAACTTTTCCCGTCATGCCCACTTCTCCGGATGAAATCTTGTGACGCCCCACGCGAAGCATGGTCCAGGGGGGGTGACCCCTCGGTGTCGAAGCGGTGGTGGAGAGTTACAATAGTTGCTGTGCTAACCTACCTGCTGACTTTCCCTTGTTCCACTGTGAGAATTTACCCAATGTTCAACATTTGTTCCGCGTGACCTTTCTCCCACGTCGTTCGCGGCCCACCTGTCCTGACCCTGCCCCGCAGTTTGAGAAACACTGCTTTAACCTTAACTTGATAAGGCAAGATGTAACATACAGTGCTGTGAAAAAGCATTTACCCCTGTCCTGATTTCTTTTTTGGATATTTGTCACACTTACACATGTTTCAGATTATTAGACAAAGATAACCTGAGTAAATACAAAATGCAGTTTTTAAATGATTTTATTTATCAAGACAAAAAAAAAAAAAAAGCTGTCCAAATCTTCCTGGCGCTCTGTGAAAAAGTACTTGCCCCCTAAACCTAATAAGTGGTTGTGCCACCGTTGTTAGCGAGAACCTTCATTTTCTTTTTTTTAATAGCCGTTCAGAGGTGGACTTGCTGGTGTGTTTCGGATCAGTGTCCTACTGCATAACCAAAGTGTGCTTGAGCTTCAGGGCACCAACTGATGGCTCGGGCATTCTTTTTCAGGATTTTCTGGTAGAGAGCCGAAATCATGGTTCCATCAATTACAGCAAGTCATCCAGATCCTGAAGCAGGAAAGCAGCCCCAGACCATCACACTACCACCACCAAGTTTGACTGGTGGTATAAAGTTCTTTTTATTAAATGCTGCTATTTTTACACCAGAGGTAACGCCAGAGGAAACCTTCCAAAAGTTTAACTTCTGTCTCATCAGTCCACACAATATTTTCCCCGAAGTCTTGGATCATCAAGATTAGATGAGCCTTTTTGGTCAGCAGTGGTTTTCACCTTGAAGCTCTCCAATGGATAACATTTTTTTCCCCTTGTCTCTTTCTTACTGTTGAACTCTGACCTTAACTGAGGCAAGCAAAGGACTGCAGTTCTTCAGATATTGTTCTGGATTGTTGTGACCTCCTGGATGAGTTGTTGATGCGGTCTTGGAGTAATTTGGGCATGCCAGGCACACCTGGGAAGGTTCACCGCTGTTCCAGGTTTTCTCACTGGAGCCCCAAAGCCTTGGACATAGCTTTGTGCCTCTTTCCATGCTAAAAGACGTCAGCTTTCTAAAAAAAATGGTAATTCATTTTTCACACAAGGCCAGGTAGGTTTGTATAAATTTCCCCCCCTAAATAAATGAAATCATAATTTAAAAACTGCATTTTCATTTTATATTAAAATTAATTCGATGAACTGAAACATGAGAAATATGGAGGAAAAAAGAAATATGCAAATACTTTTTCACAGCACTGTACACTGATCTAAAGTTTGAGAATACCTGTATTTTAATTTTTTCACTGACCCTCCAGCAGTTAAAATGTCCAGTAAATGACTATAAATGATGCAAAGGTATGTAGACTGTCCAACAGGGAACACCGAGGTTACCAAAGACTTTAATGTGTACAGAAAAAAAGGCTTTGTCAGATTATCTCACAGCTTTCCTGAAGAAGTGTAAAAAAACAAAACAAGTGGAACCTTGAAAATGTTTGGCTTTTCGTGAAGATAATGATTTTGTAATTAATTTATAATGAAATTTTAACATTTGAAGACATTTCTATTCTTGTGGAGGCTTCCTTTTAACTGGCTTATTTAATTAGTAGTTTAGTTAACTAGTTTAATTATACTGGCTTCAGACTCCATAGACTTTAGAATTAAAATTTCCTTAATTTGGGTTTAATAGATAGTTCTATGGATAGTAGTAACCCCCTGGTGGTCTGCGAGGGTACTGCAGCTGGGCCGCAGTATTAACAGAAATACATATTTATATAAATATATTCATTATACAAAAAATGAATTAAAACTGGTAATAGGAGGTGGTTAGTTTGTGGTATTACTCATTACCCTGACCTAAATTTACTGCTCCTTTATTGAAGTTTTTGTCCCAGTGGTAGGTGGGTCACATATTGTCATTAGCACTTCACATATGTCTGGGTAGTATTAGCAATTTATAGCCAACAGAATGTGTTGTTTATGTTTTTTAATCAAAGGAAATACATCACTTTCTCTTGTGTTATGATGAGAGTGAAGGCAGGCCAGGGGTGGAGTTCTGGTTTTAAGTAGGGATGGCACAATACCACTTTTTCATGTCCGATACCAATACCGATATTTTACATTTGGATATCTGCCGATACCGATACAAATCCGATCTTTTTTGTATTACTATTTTTAAAAGTAGTTTTTAAATGCCTGGATCACCTGAATCCTGTTGCCCCTATGTGAGAAGGTGATGCATTGGCAAATTTCATTAGGGCTGTAATTATTGATTATTTATCAGTGTCAAAGGGAATCCGTTGCAGCGACGGAGAACTTTATAGAATCTGAGGAGGGTTTTTTCTAACTCCTGATCCCCCACTCCATTCCAGTAGGTGGCGGTAATGCAGCTCTAAGCTGGTTTGTTCAACCGCAAACCCACAAGAAGAAGATGACGACGGAGAACTGTAATGCAGCTATTGTGTGTCGGGTCGGATCGGATTGCATTTTTTATTTCTTTCCGATATCCGATCCAGTAATGTTGGCCAGGATCAGACCGATACTGAATACCGGATCGGCGCATCCGTAGTTTTAAGTGGGCCACAGCACTCTTGACTTTGGGAACCACTACTGGAGAGCAGGACAAAAGACCTAAAAAGAGAGGGCATTATCATAAGGAAAAAATGCTAAACTAAATGCGGAGAGAAACACCATGCAGAAGGAGCCTGGTTCTGCTGGAGGTTTCTTCCTGTTAAAAGGGAGTTTTTCCTTCCCACTGTCACCAAGTGCTGCTCATAGGGGGTCGTTTTAACTGTTGGGTTTTCTCTGTATTATTGTAGGGTCTTTACACACAATACAAAGCGCCTTGAGGCGACTTTGTTGTGATTTGGCGCTATATAAATAAAATTGAATTGAATTGAATTGAGAATTGTAAATAATTTGCAGTAATGGTGCGTTCAGACAGTTGTTGCGAAAGGCTGATTCAACATGACACTTGATTTTGGTCCCACTCTGGGAGCCTTCAAACACCACTAAGCGATTTGCTTGACAAGCAGCCGACTTCGTTCCCACCAGCACGGAGAGCAGCAGCGAGCCACCAACTCCCAGCGGTGCAGCTTCAAGCCAGAGTGTGTGTGTGTATGTGTGTTTAAAAGAGTATCATTCCTCATTTCTGCTCTTGATTTCAGCCCCGTCATCCTCACTGTCCCTCATCTCTGTCTCATCATCTCTCCTCCTCCAGCCCACTACCCTCCTGTTTTGTTCTTCTCCTACTCTCATCTTTTTTCACATTTCATCTCATGTTCTCCTGCCTTTTTAAGCTTCTTTTCTCGCCTCCCTCCGCTTCCTACTCTTTCATTTCCTCTCCTCCCTGATTCCTTTGCCGTCATCGGTCTTTAACTCCTCACTCTCTCTTCTCCATTTTTATCCCGTCCTATTCCTTGCTTTTCTCCTGTCTTGTATGATCCCTCTTTTGCTTTCCCTCATGTCCATCCATACTGTTTCACCTTCTCTTCATTTCCCCATTTGTCTTTTTCCTTGCCTCTTCTTTCCATCGCTTCCTTCCTCCTTTTGAGTCTCCTTGTCTCGTTTCCTTTTCTATGCTTATGGTGTGTTGCATTTGAAACTGGAAGTCGGAATTTCTGAGTTCCCAGTTGGAATTTTCAGCTGGAATGCCCCCTCAAGGTGGATTTCTAACTTGGAAAGTTGAAGCAGCCCCACCAATCCCGACAATCCAAGATGGTGGCAGTTCACGTAAACATTAGTAAAACTGTGAAACTTGTAATCTGTGTATTTTAGACCCAATAAAAAAGCCATACAGAGCATTGAGCAGTGTGCAGCAGTGTTTTTAAGTGCACTTTATTGCTAGTGATGTGTGAATGGCTCTGCTTTGCTAATGAGCAAAACAAATCCAGTTTTCCTTGCTTTTCCGACTCTACTACTGGAACGCGCTCAATTTGGGAGTGACGTTGCTTCCAGCTCCAACCACTTCCCCTCTGAGGTAAAAGCATTAACCTCCTTTGCGCACTTTCTTGGTTCTCCTCTACTCGTGTCTCCTTTTTGTCCACCTTCCCTCCTTGTTTCCTTTTTCTCGTCACCTTTACTCTTCTGTCTGCATTTCTTCTCCTGTACGTCTCAGCATCTGCTCTCCTCCTTTCTCCTTATCAAAACCACTCTGTGTGTCAGTGTGTTCATACATTTTAAGTGGAGAGTTGTTAAGATAATGCTGGAGGAGCGCCTGCAGGAAGCTGTCACCTGAACAGACTGTCCGCACTGTTTACTTGTTTACCAGTTGTGACAACAAACAGTTTAGGAGGCAGAAAGCACGGCTTTTAAAGAGAGAAAAGAAGAAAACGCAGAGGGAGAAGAGAAGCAACGAGGCAATCTGTATCTCCTGTTGGATCTCTCTGATTACAGGGATAAAGATACCACTTTGTGCCGGAACATCTCTTCTCCCTCTCAGAGCCAGAAGGGATTTTATTTTTATTTTTTTCTTTGTAGAAATACCTCAAACATGTTGCATGTCTGCTGTCTCTGTCGTCCTCTCCTTGGGCTACGGGCTGAATCCAAATGTAAATGGCAAGCCACACTTTCTGTTCCTGTTTTATTCATTAAAAGCAAACCGCTCCTTGTTAAATGCCACAAGGAAGGAACAAAGGTTAGAGATGTTTGCGTTCGCGCTGTGTGGCTCAATTTGTGGGTTGACAAGTTTTGAGATTTAACTCCTGATATTGTTCAATCATACAGGCACTAGTGTCCTGAACTCCACAGTAAATTACTGTAAATACGTATGAAAAGTTAAGACTTCACATTAATCTGTTTGAAGTAAAGGCTGCTTACGGTGAGAGAGAATACCTGCAGACTTTCAGCCCTGAATGGTATCGTGCTGGTTTTGTTCCAGCCAGCTACTCGTTTGATTCCCTGGTGCAGCTGTCTGCATGTGGAAAAATCAAACTGAATGACATTCACACCTCTCTGGAGCACATGTTATACAGCAGGAGGATGAGCTGCATAGAGCCAATGTCTTCTTAACACAGACAGTAATTAAATTCTTCTTAAATGCTGAGAGCATCTTGAACATTTATACCTTGCTGCTTTGCTGAAAGTTATAAATTATTAACTTTAATTCTGACCTGTCAAAACTTTTTTTTTTTTAAACTGGCATAAAACCAACTTGGAATTTAAACATGCAAAAGTTTTTGGGGCATTTGAAAAATATTGCAAAAAGTATCTTTTTGGACTTTTTGGAAACAGATTTTCAGAGCCTTTTTCTAAACTTACTAAAATAATAGATTTTTTTTTCTTTTTCTTAAAGCGAGATCTGATCCAGAAGAGCTCCAAGGACTGTGTGTCCCAGTTAGAGTAATTAGACTTGAATTAAACACACGTAGATGGTGAGCACCGACACTGGTTGATGTTTGATGCTGCATCGATTAATCCAGACTAAGCAGACAGACTTTGGACCTGGGTTCATCAATTTTTACTACAAATCCTGTGGACTGCTTCTGCTGTGGCCTTATTTATAAATGCATGCATGCAAAAAAAAAAAAAATCAGTCTGCTAAAATGTGTTCTCACCCAAAGTAGAATATCACATGTTCACACACACACACACACACACTATCTGTGTGGCTCCCTGATCAGCACCATTTCCTCTCAATCCAGCAGACTTCCCAGGGAGAGCAGCGACAGATACAGACAGACAGAGAGGGAGAGGAAATGGCAAAAGAGGCTTTGGATGGAGAGAGGATTGGACACGACAATTTTCTGCCCCACGGGGGTGGACACGCATGGGCGGCCTAATCGGCTAAGGAAGGCACGGCGGGGGGGCACTCTTCACACCTCAGGGGTCAGAGAGCGAGACTTTGTGTATCTGTGTGTTCCCACGTGTAGGCTGCTCTGAGATGTGTTCGGCAGTGAGGCCATTCTGGGGATACGGCACCTTCAAAGCCCTTCAATCCAGCATCGAGCCCTTTGTGCCGGTTTAAAGCCACTTAAAATGCCACCGGGGGGGATGGGAAATGATGGTAAGGACAAAAAGAGGGGAGAAGTTATTTAGGGACTGACATTACAGTTTTTTTCCCCTCAAAATTAATTTCCCTAAACAATAGGTTTCCACCTTCTTTTCTGTGCTTATGTTCTTCTGGATGTGGGAAATTTAATAAGTTGGAGCCCAAATTTGGTTCAGCTCTGACTACAGCCACGTACAGCAAACATCCATGGGACCACTAACAATGATGAGGATTTGGAGTCGAGCTGAAGGCAGTAACAGTTTTTGTCCTTGGTCTCCTAGTTTGTTATCCATAATGAACAGAAACAGAATTCTCAGTAGATTTGATTAAAAAGTTCCACAGCTGCACTTATAAAAAGTAAAATCCACACCTGGTATAAATTTTGAGGCGAGCTCCCTCAAGGTCATCACTTTTTGGGACAAACTGTTCCTAAGACCAATGCTCTTTATGGATCTGAAGATTTGTTTTAACATATGCACAAGTGCATCTGTGACTTTGCCAAGGACCGTGGACTTGGAAAATGGAAGTTGGTCTTTCCTAACATGAGTAGATCAGTGTTAAATGGAAGAGTACAGACTACAGACCTGAAGGTGGATCATCAGGTCAGGACCACAGACAAGAACTTTTTTAGTACCTCCCTCAAAGTCTTGTGGAGCCTCTCAGTGTTATTGTGTCACGAAGCAGATGCCAGATTTACTTCCCTGTGACTGTGCTTTATTCCCCCAAAATTAACTTCACATTCAAGGGTCACTGTTTTTACACACTGTGAAGTAAAAGTGCATATAAACAAATGGTCAAAACATCCACCAAGTAATCTAGAAATAGCCTGTTGGTGCAGTGCTGAACCATGAGCCAGCACTTTCAGTCAGGTATGCTTTTTGCTTTATGCAGGCACCAAAGTTTTTGAATATGCATACAGATTAGATAGCTGTTGTTTTTTTGACAACTTACTGTCATTTAGGTAAAAAGTCTTTGTGGAGTGTAGCAGTTCTCATAATGAGGAAGCTCTGCATGGATTCCTCCTAAAATTTAAAGACGGGCCTGTTGGGTTAATTGGTGAGTCTACAATTGTCTGTAGTTGTAGATGTGAGTGTGAAAGCGTGTCTGTGATAGACCAGCAACCTATACAGTACCTGCCTGTTACCCAATGTCAGCAGGGACAGGCTCCAACACCCCCTAAAGTTGGATAAGTCTGTAAAATAATAAAACTGTCTAAAAAACTTATTACGGAAACCAAATAAAAAAGACAAAAGTGGAAAAACATGATCCGAAGGGTAGTATCAAACATTTTTATACCATTTCTGTTCCAAACATTGTGCTTTAGCTTTCTCAGCCAACACGAGGTGAATTTATCTACACTGAATCTTATATTACTTTTATTACTTGCCAGTGTAAAAAAGCTAAACCCGAGTAGATTCGATAAGGGCGTTCAAGATAAAGGAATCCGATTAAAATTCAAAGGCAGTTTCACATTTGATAAAAAATTTGTCAAACACCTCCCTACATATGGCTGCCTCTTCGTATACGTACAAACACACACATACACCACCTTAGCTTTGAACACAGGAATGTGAGGAGTGTAACATCCAGACAATCAGCGTAGCAAAGATCCTGCTGTGCATCGAGATGGTGCCCGAGGCGCTCGTTGATCTGAACAAAGATAAGACAAGCATCCTTTTCATTAGATGCTCCTGATATCCAAGTTCTGTGCCTATACGTTTTTCCCCACTTGTTAGAAAGCATTTGGGTGAAGCTTTATTTGACTCTTTTCTGAATCTTTCATTAGTGCATTTATGTTATTTATTTACCATAAATTCATTCATCTTTAACCTTGACGTGTAAACCTCTTCTGACTAGCGAATCACTGGATCGCTGGGATATTTAGGGCTGTAGGATGTTATTCGGCAACGTCTTGATAGTGTCAGTTTGAGAAAATGAGAGTTCTCGACAGACAGAAAGAGGTAAAGAAAATGAGATGGGAAATGGAGGGACGAAGTGGACAGACAACAGATAGATGGTGAGTGATGAAGTAATGGGTAAGACAGGCCTGACAATGAAGATCGTTAGGGACTACGAGAGGAAGGTGGAACCGAGGAAATGGGGGGATTTGGAGGGTGAGGGCAGAGGTGAGTTCACAAGCAGGTCATCAAACTGTTAATATGCATATTTCCGTGTGTATTGATCCTTTGAACCGTAGCCACTTTATTCAATTATAGTCTGAAAAATGGGATGTAAGTTATCACTTTGCAGCAAGTCTCAGCTAAACCTTACTGTAGGTCCCAAATTCAGTCTTCAAAGATCTGTTATTTCAAGCTGTGTTGAACTTCGACCCATAAGATGATGTATTTTCCTGCTGCTCATACTAATATAATAATCTGACCTTATATTGTAGAGAATATGTTAGAGCATCAAAGGAAACAACTTATTTTAAAATCTTTTAAATAAAACTGATGCAACTCCTCACAACAGGAACTCAAACCTGTCCAGTTTGGCTTGCAACTAATGCCATCCATGATCAATTTTCTAGGGGATAACCCTCCTCACTCTTATCTCGAGTTCAGTATCTGCTAATTGGCTCACCCTCACATTTCCCCATCTCGTGTTTCCATTCCAGTTGGCTTGCTGGCCGGGTCACTGTTGTGGCAGTCCCCTGTATTGTTTAGCTGCCTGTTGTCACATGATCTTGTCCCAACTCCACCATTTAGACTGCAGCTGGCAACACTGTGCGTTGGAGGGCCGCTCTAACCAGAAGTGATTTGCTGCTCAGTTGTGTGTCACAGCTTAGGAAACATTTAAAGAGGCGAAACCTGTAAAATGGACACAAGAATCTAAATCTATGGGAAAAACTGCAACCCATCAATCTATTTACTTTACCTATTTATCCAAATTTGGGGTCAGCAGGGAGTTCTGAAGCACTCGCAGGTCAGATGAGATGATAAACAAAACTGGATAATTTCTCTAGTGAGTTTTGGGTCAACCCTGGGGGTCCCCTTACAATTAGAAATGCCCGGAAAACCTTGAAGGGAAGGTGTCCATGAGGCATCCTGATTAGATGCTGGAACCAACTCAGCTGGCTCCTTTTGCTGCAAAGGAGCAGCTTGTATCTGCGAGCTTATTACTAAAGTCACTGCTCGCAGAGCTCATGACCACAGGTGAGGGTTGGCTTGTAGATCAACTGGTAAACTAAAAGCTTTGTCCTCTTGGCTCAGGTCCCTCTTCACCATGATGACCTAAATCCAGTTTTCCTCTTTCCTTGTTTTGATGAATTTTCAGTTCATTAGTAAGAAAAGTATCTTTACGCTCATCCTAGTACTCAGAGATACCACTTTTTTTTTTTTTTTTTAGAAGAGAACACTTCAGGCTTCCATCCATCCATTCGCTTCCGCTTATCCTGTTAAGGGACGCGGGGGGGCTGGAGCCTATCCCAGCTGTCATAGGGCGAGAGGCAGGGTACACCCTGAACAGGTCGCCAGCCTGTCACAGGGCTAACACAGAGAGACAAACAACCTTTCATACTCACATTCACACTCTCATTCAGGCTTAAAGATACATAAATAAGGTAAAAAGTCAGATGTTTCATAAACATTTAACTACAAGAAAAGCCGGAAAAAAAAACCTCTCTCTCTTCTTCATGCAGACTTAGACCTGACATCAGCACCAGGCTAGTTTTATCTTTAGCTGTGTGATTGTTTGTGCTCAGCTGTGTTTGAAGTAGCTTCAAGAAGTTTATATTGAGCCCCTTGAAAACCAAAGTGTGCACTCTTGATCTTCTGAGAGATGTCAGTGGGTACTTTCTGGTGCTTCTTTTAGAATTGTACCACACACCGTAAATAAAGGTGCATAAAAAAAAAACAAATTCAAAAATGTTAAAATGTTTATTGTTAGAATGATAACTCCTGTTTTTGTGAGAACCTACTGGTAACTTGGCAAAACCGTCTCCTGTAGCTGAATTTCGAGAGCCTGTCGCCTTAACCTTGAGTGCAAAGAGCCAAAGGGGAAGGGGTTGAAGCTTAAACAGAGCAAAGTTGGGATGTTGTTGAAACATCAGCGCTTTGGCATCAAATACTTCCATTCTTTGCTATTGCTTGCTTCTATCTCAGAGTTATTCTTTGCCACCTGTGCCTTTGTCCACCGGCTGCAGCAATATTGATCTGCTTTTAAAGAGGTGCAGTATCCACATTAGGAGGTTTAAGGTTGGAGGGTGGCACTGGAATAAGTCAGAAGTTTGTCAGCTGGGGGGCTGCACGTCACATTGGTTTCCTTTTTAATAACCCTTCCCTTTGGCTTTTTAGTCACAGATTATTGTAGTATTATTGTCAGGTCTTTGCCTTACAATATAAAGTACCTTGCGGCGGCTGTTGTGATTTGGCACTATATAAATAAAATTGAATTGATCAGTTTTAGGCACTAAAAACGACGGCTTTTCAGAAATAACTTGCTTGTGGTGAAAATTTGTCTCTGGTGCAGACAGCTTCAGCTTCAGCCATATGTGACAGGCTGGGAGTGACGGACCTTTAATAGAGCCGCTGTCTCGCAGCACAGATGTGTTATTTTTAAGAGCAGAGACCCCGGGAATGACAGCATGTGCAAAAATGTGAGGAAAAGCAGAATGCAATGATCTGCAGATCATTTAAATAGTATATTTGATTGCTAGCTGAGATATGTTTTTATGCCAATTTTGAATTATATATTAATACTGCATATACACTTGTTTAAAACAGCAGCCTCGGCTGCTTTTCTTTCTCTCAGAGTAGATTGCATTTTCATGCCGTACTTGCTGTCCACTGGTTACTCGCGTGCTTATTTGGACGTCTGGATTAGGAATTTGCAATTTACCACATCTGTGATTTCACCCCAGAGTTGAGCACAGCCTCAGAGTAAAAATGTGAAAAAGCAGTTATTCAGAGGAAGATAATCTTTGGCTCTATTTCCTCTGGTACCAGACAAATTATCTATCAGCCTCCTGCCACAGTACCCCCTACCTCCACACACTGCTCAACTGACCACTTTGTTCATTCGGAAATAAAATGGGAGGACTTTTGCAACAACTGTTTATTTGAAGCAAGTACAAGAGACAAAAAGCAAGGAGATGCGAATGAGGAAGAAACTGGAGAGATGAGAAAGGATGCTGTGAAGGGAGGAGATAAAAGCAGGAAAGAGGTCAGACTGACACTTTGTTGAATGACCTCGCTTTTCCTGAAACGTCTTAGAATTTTCCTCTGTTCTCTGCACTTATTTTTGATAAATGCGGGAAGAAAGAGCCAGAAAGAGACCGAGAAAATGGACTCGAAAGAGAGCGCAGCATAAAGTGACCTTGTCTGAATGTTTCTTTTTCTGGTTGCTTTATAGGATACCAAAAAAAAAAAAAAAAAGTTAAAGGCAGCTTTCCAGCCAGAGCCAGTTTCATGATCTGACGTAACCGACTTTTTCTTTTTTTTTTACTGTGTAACAGAAGCACGTTGAGCCAAACAGAGCAAAACGATGGAAAAATATTACAGGAACACAAGGAAATGCTAACACTTTACTTACGCACACAGAAAAACACAGTGTGTACCATTTGCTGCAATTATGGCGCTGCTGCTCTCCAGTGACGTTAGCCGGGGTCATCAGCACTACAACACTACATGGCCAAATCTGACTCCATCTGTTCTCACAGGAAGGTGTGATTAGAAAGCAACAATGCATGGCACTGAATATTAGATTAGATTCAGTTACAAAAATGTCTGCTTTGGAGGTTTGTGTTTTAATTACCAAGACACAATGTTTCCCATCCTGTTATCTGGAGAATAGAAAGCTACAGTTAGTGTTTCCAGGGTTTTTAGGTTGCTGTTGCTGAATGAAAGGGTGATAAAAGCAATTTGTTCTATGCTGAAAACAATTCTGTTGGTCCACTCGAAGTGTTGTTAAATGTTATAAGAAGAGAAATTATTTAAAATGTAATTGCATGTTGTTCAGGCAGGCCACAGTACCAAACAACCACGAGACATCGGCGGCTTATCTGATCCCCCTTTTGGACACCATATGTGGTAAATCTCATAGAAGGTGTGCTAATTAAGCCGCTCCCATGATCCTGAATTAGATAAGCAGTTATGAAAATGGACGGATGGATCGTTAAACTGCTTTAGCCTGCGTACATTTGCTGCTGCCTTTGCAGGCGACTTTGCAACTCCCCTCAAGCCAGCTTCTCATTTTAATGGCTTTCTGGCTCAGTGTCATATGTGTTCTCAAAGATGTCTTTATTTCTAGGACTTTATACAAAGCAACCAAAAAACACAGTATAAATAAAACTTGTGAAATAAAACTTTAGATAAACTGATTTTAGATTGATCACATGAAGGACTGTCTGTAGGTTTTTATCCAAATTACTAAATTTTGCCTAAACTGGAACACTTAGAAAAGCACCTTTTCATTTATCAGNCCCAAAAGGTGAAGAAAAATCTACTGCAATGATCAAAATCTGATTTGAGTCACAGTTCTACCTGTAAAGCATGAGTAGAAGTAAGGAAGTGAACAGTGTGCAGGCAGCTCTATGAGATGAACACCCTTAAATCTGTGCTACAGGAGGCACAAAACCCAGCACGAAACATAATATGCATGGGTAAAATCTGAAAAAGATAAATAAATAAAGAGACCTTTGGCACTCCCAAAGATGGGGCCAAAGCTCTCAGAGCTGCCTGCTTTAAAACAACAATCATTCTGGATTATTTCCAGTAATTCTTTATAGAATGAGGGAGTGAAATAGCTCAGTATTGCCAAGTAGCCAATTTCAACATTGCACACAGTCAGCAAAAACTGTTGTCTGGGCTTAAGTGACATTTAATATTTAAAATATAAATAAAATGAGAGAGAGAGAGAGACCCTGAGAGCGCGTTTTCTCTCTCTCTGTCTGTCAGGTCGAAGCCTTATTCCTCTTCATCTCGACTCGGTCACCGTCAGCTGAGAAAGCTTTTATACTAGAGACACAGCTCAGCAGGATTTCACTGTTGACTTAAATTGCTACCTGGACTCCACCCACCTTACTCTCCTTTCTAACCTTACTAATTTCTGTACTCAGCCCTTTTTTCATTCTTTGGAC
>JASGAU010391794.1:0-11638 GCA_030220045.1 Australoheros facetus | reverse complement strand
TGGTTTGATGTTCCGAAACACTTAAGTGTGACAAACATGCAAAAAAACAGGAAATGAGGAAGGGGGCAAACACTTTTTCACACCACTGTATATATGTTTTTTTCTTCTTTATTATGCATTTTTTGGCTGGTGCGACTTATACTCCGGAGCGACTTATAGTCCGAAAAATACGGTATATTAGCTAAAGACTAGCATGCTAAAAACACTAACAGGCTAGAAATAAAAACAACAGCGTGTATGTTTACCATGTCATTTAGCAGTTGTGAATATAAACACATGACTAGTTTAGCATATGCAAAATATTTCTAACTACCACTAACCACAAACTATTGCTAGGTTTACTGTTAACCCAACAACTGAGGGGGTATACTATGAAAGAAGTTTTACAGACAGGGTCTCTTTGCATTAACTGACTTGAAAAAAACCTAAAGCCCCATCAGAGATAACAGGTATCATAACAGTGGTTTTCAACTTTTTCTGTTAAGCCAGGTTTTCTGCTTAAGTCTCTCTGCATGGTGACATAAAAAGGGGAGTTTTTAAACATCATATGACTTCTTCAGCACAAAATGATCCCTATGAATGCAGCCTACTCCAGTCACAAATGTTACCAGATGATGATGAAAATGGTGCTAATAAAAATATAAAAGTGCTCATCCTGTTCCTCCTTGCACAAAAGAGCAGATACCGGTCCTGCTAATGTGTTCAGCCCCATCTGCGGCCCTTTCCAGCTCTCCTAGAGTAACTGCGTGTCTCCTGGAATCTCCTCGATGCTCGAGACTGTGCTGGGAGACACAGCAAACCTTCTGGCAATGGCAGGTATTGATGTGCCATCCTGGAGGAGTTGGACTACCTATGCAACCTCTGTAGGGTCCGGGTATCACCTCATGCTACCAATAGTGACTGACTGTAACCAAATGCAAAACTAGCGAAAAAACAGTGCCCCCCTAGTGAACCTGTTAATTCCATTAATGCCAAACCAGCTGAAAACGAAGCAGCTGAAACCTCGGCTACTTCACTGACCACATCAATATCACAGAAGTTTAACTGCCTTGAAGCTATACTCTGATTAAAAAGTGTTTCTTTAATTTTTTTTGAGCAGTATATTCAGCATTTAAAACATGCTGTAAATGAAAGAATCAGTGAAAATGTGGCGCTTTTGACCAACTTATGCGAGGAAGATTTATCCAGGTATAAAAAGAGCCACTTTTGTGACACAGAAAACTCTGATGTAGCTCACTAACCCAATCTTGCTTCATAGTTCACCCTCTGAAAACTCCAAAATATATAATGGTTAACCATGCCAGTGCTTGAACTGGCAATTAGAAAACATAAGCATGTGTTTGTGGCCACTTGCTCCTTTAAGTGCCATAGTAGGTGGTATTTTACCTCTTCTGAGAGAAATCTCTAGACATTTCCAGATATTCAGCATTGTTTACCACATTGTTTGCCAATTTCTTCAGATTTTTGCAGTTTCGTGCAAGTATGATTGTGCATAGTCGGCTTGTCTGAGCTTGTTTACTGGAATCAGCTGCCTAGAGCTTTTTATTGTGGGGTTAATTAGAGCAGCAAAGCACATGACCTACGTGCGGGATGCTGAACCAAAACTAATGAGCTAAAACCAGGCTAAAAGTTGCAAATAGGTACCAGGCATTCATTCTGAGTTTAGTGCTATGAGCGCTTTCATTTCACATGAAGTAATTAGATACACTGTTTGCCTAAATATAATGCTATGTTGACAATTTCTTATGAGATTACAGCAATATTTAATATAAATTTTACAAACTATCAAATTAGGACAGTGCCACTGAGAATTAACACAGTCTCAGGCATTTTTACTCATTAACTCTTATATCTCAAGCAGATCTAATACTATGCTGTACAGTGTCCTTTTATGTGTGGCAACCAAAGGCCACAAGAGAGGATGCCACTGGTTGCTTCAATGCAAGCTTAAAAATTAAACTTTAAGGACAAGGAAAATAATAACATATAATAAGTCAGATAATAACATCAAAATGTATTCAGGGTAAACAAAGCAAGTGTAACAGACAAAAGAGTGACTAAAATATAAGAAATATAAGCAGAGTTATCATAACCTAAAGATTAATGGTTGAAGGTACAACATTTAGCAGGATTCATCCTCATTTCCAAAAGGGACGACGAAACTTGAAATTAAATGAAGTTAAATATTTAAATTGAGTATAAAATACATGAAGTCCTTCTGAATGTTTCACATTCAGGACTGGCCCTTTTAATCATGCATGATTCAGCTCCACCAAAGCATATGTTAGTAAATGGCACGAGGCCACAGCTGAATAATTAATTCTGAATTTGTGAAATTACAGGATATTCTTACTTTCCAAAGCACAAACAAGTACACCGATAGCTCATGTACTTTACATATAACAGATGGGTGCATGTGTGTATACAAACCTGAATGAGTTGTTGGTGCGCCACATTTCCACAGTAAAATGTCTGCTGGTTGTCCACAAAGCCTGGAAGTTCAGTCTCCTCAACTTCCTCACCACTCAGCATCAACACTCTGGGGGAAAACACACTCTTGAGATAAGATACGTGCTTTCAAAATTGCCCCTGTGCTTATCTGGCATTCTGCACAACCAACACTCACCGTGTCTGACCCACAAAAGACAGCACCAGCATGTCATCTGTCTCTCTGCCTGCCTCAGAGCGGAGCGGCCACAAACCTTGAAGGGAAATCAAGGGTGTTAGACAGAAAAAGTTACTTTTAGCACCAATTTGCAGGGTAAAGAAATACAATATCGAGCCAGCGTCCAATCTTAAACTATTCCATTTGTCAAATGTTAACATGTTGGAGGAGGTACAGGTTGCAGATCACTCTCAAAGAGCCATTGACTGCTTAAGTAAATAATTGCCTCTCATAAAGCGGCCAGGGGCAAGAGCCAGCAGCTAACACTTTTAGGGCATAGATGGTCGATAAAGAGCTAAAACCTAACAAGTGCGAGCAGACCTTAACTGGCCTGTGTGTCTCATTCAAATACCAGAGGAGAGTCCTTTGAGAGAAACCTAATTTTCTAGGATTAAGAGGTGTCTGCTGTCGTTAAAACCTGACGAGCTTCCGCAAATTGTCTGCTTACCATAGCACACACTGCAGAGCACTTTGGTTTTCTAAATCAAAACAAATGCCTCCAAAACAAACCTTGGCAATTTTCCTGCTATTCTGAAAGTGCAGAGGGAAGACCTATGACATCTGAGCCATCTGTTCCCACTCACATGCCAAACCTGAATGAGCAACAGCTGGTATCTTGGCCACGAGAGGCAAACAGATGTGCGGGTTGAAGTGGCTCTACTGTGAAGTCAGTAGAATATTAAGGTCCAGATAAAGTCAAGACTCGAGAGGGAAATGGCTGACGAGACACAGAGTTACACACGCAGAACACACAAACCTTTGATTCCCGGCAGGTCAATGCTGGCATGCTCATGAATTCCAATGCCATTGCGGATTATCCGAAGAGAGCCCTCTTTGAATGCACCTGAGCATGTCACAAGCTGAAAGCAGCAAACAGAGACGTTAAGACAGATTTATTATCATAAAGATTGAGATGTCACATTTTCCCCTTTTTTTCTTGTCATTTAAGCGATTCCTTATGTCTGCTTCCTGCCAACTGTTGCATTTTTTGTAAAGAATAAATTGTTTCACCTAACCCACCATTCACATCTGCAACAAAACTGTCTCTTACAGTCACTAATCACTAGGGAGTGAGCATTAACTGCAGAGATATGACCTCAAGGACATTACTAATGGGACAAGAAACATGAGCAGTCAGTCATTCCATTTTACTCCCAAATTAAATCATTGAGATAATAAGACTATGTGGTAACAGTGTCTTCATGTTTCAAAGACTCCAGTAATTAACTTGCTCAGTGCATTGTTGTCATGATTATTCAGTTAATCAACAGATAATTTTCACCATTAATTTCCTATTTGCTGTGTAAAATGTTACAAAATTAGGGATGCACCAATACATTGTCCTTACATTGGTATTGGCTGATATTGGCTTTGTTGTTTGAATGGCAAATACTAATCTGACATTTACTGTGCAGTAGCAGATATCTTCTGTTCCACATTAATTTTGTGCTAAGTAAAGGTTCAAAGGCAGTGTGATGAAGTTAAATACTTTTGTATTTATAATTGAGATAAAAATAATTATAAGAAAGGTTTCAGCTATGTGTAAAATTTTGTTATTTTAGATTATTTATACCAGCATAGAATTTCAGTGCCAAGAGAAAATAGTTAAAAACAAACAAACTCTAGCATTTTGGTTGACTTTCAGTCTTAATCACAAGTTCACTATCACACAAACCAAAACAAAGCAGCTATTAAGTAACGCAGTCATTAATGCTAACAGCTATCACTAGACCCACTTTAAGTACTTGTCAAACAAAGTCATGAAAGCAACAGTAGCACAGAAGTCCTTCTTATGATGTTCCCGAGACAGCAGTACACCTAAAATGTAGTTTGCAGGAATTGTGACTCAGTTCATAGTAGATCTGCTCTGAGACTGCTGTTACAATCATCACAGTGCTGAGATCCAGCACCCTCAAGGTAAATAAACTGCCTGTACAGTGCGACTGGAGAGCACCAGAATGTTATTTATGCATCCAGTCATGGTACACTAACAGGATTAATACCAGAGCCCGCATAATCTCAGTCTCTACCACCTGCCACCCAACAGCTTCCTCCCAACAGAAACAGTCATGATGATCTTGGCAACCCACCTCGCTCCCTCGAGCATGTTTCCAAATGCCCTCACACATACTCACACTCAACCACACTCTCATGGGGCTGACTGCATTTTCTTCAGCTGCACATCCATGAATACGACACCTATTAGGATTTATCTGAGAGAGGTCATGTTATTGTTTGTCCTGCACGGTGTGCGTCAGTCCACTGCTGTCTTAACTGCTTTGGAATGTGTCCGCATCAATTAACCGGGCCAAATGCTCTGCAGATTTGCAGCTAATGGCAAATTAAAACAATTGTGACTGGATTTAATTCTGGCCCTTGAGTTAGAGAGAATGGATGAACACAGGCAGTGGCTGGTCTGTACCCAGTAGAGTGGCTCAGTGCTCTAGTGGACTGCTGCCTTTGGAACCACATCAAATACCCTGAGGCCTGGTGTCAAATTCTGCCAACAAAACCTTCTGTACTGCATCTCCCTGTGCCTCAGTGATTCAATACAAAGGAGGACAAATGTTCAAATTAGAAACTGTTTTTTGTCAAAGTACATATCGGCAGTTATGTGTTGAAGAACACGCCAAAAACGTACAGATTCGGCTGACAGCTGGCTGCTGTATTAACATAAAAATTATACAAGAGAATATTTTCTGGATTTGTGGCAACATTTTAAAGCTGACATTACCATGCACTACAGGCTAGATCACACTGTATCCAGAATACAAATGGCTTGATATCTTCTGAAGGTAAACAAAACTAAGTACACACAAGTGCCGAAGATGATGGATTGTTGGGATACATGCAGACAGGGACAAGGTCTTCACTGTCATCTTTAAAGGGTGTAAATATTATTAGAGGAAATTACATTCACAGCAATCTGCCTTTGTGCAATGGAACAAGAAAGCCAATTTAAGTTTGTGTAGCAGAGGTGCATTTTAACATCCAGTCTAACTGCAGTCCAGCTAAACAACCTCTAGATTCAACTGGGATACTAGGCGAATGTTAATACCTGAAGTTGAGGTGGTAGCAGCTTAAAAAGATGCACTATACATAAGAACAACAACCCTTTTACCTACAAAACTCACAGGAATCTCCTGAATGCACTGTATGCAGATTTTCTGGCCAGTGGCAAGTTTGTGCTATGAGATGCTACGAGCTCAGTTCTGCTGAGAAGAGAATTGTTAACATGGTTCATGAAATCGCTGCATTGGTGGTATAAGCCAAGATTCCCCAAAGGCTGTGACAAAGACAATAATAAAGAGGAAAACTCAGAGGGAGACTCAACATAAGGGAAAGTGTATCCAGTGACTGCTTCGAGGGTTTTCAGTAATCTTCATGTCATATAAAAATCCCCGTTGTGAACACGCCAAGAAACCTTAAATTCGATTTTGTTACTAAATATGTAAATGTGATGTAGCCTTTATTTGCTGGTGACTTTTTCCTTTTCTTTCTAGAAATAAAGGATTAAACTCCTGGTTTTTACCTGGCCCTGGCCTTGCCTCTCGAGGTCAACCACACACATATCCACAATAGGTCCCAGATTGGTGAATGTCTCCATCACTGCCACATATGAGCCCTGCTCATTGCTGTCCACATTGAGCTGCAGAGAAATAAAATTCTCTTCACAAAGGATGCAATCTGTACAATTTCTTTGAAAAACACATAAGTAAAATTAAGATATCCATTATATTAAATATAATTATATTTACTTATTTACTTATTATATTTAAATTTAGTACACCAAAATACAAAGTGAAAAATTATGACCAAAAAAAAAAAGCAAAATAATGAAGTCTTAAGGAAAGACCAAATACTTTTCAAATTTTCTGAATAAGTTCATTAAGCATTTGCAAAAGTTTCAAACAAGGTATGAAAACCATTGTAGGGCATATCACACATTTCTAATAAAGGTTTAAACTCATTTTGTTTTGTTATTTTTTAAACCGGAGAAAAATAATTTCTCTGTGTTCAAAGTGATTTTCACTCCATGCATTGCAGAATAATAANAAAAAAAAAAAAAAAAAAAATAGCTCTCTTGCTGCTTACCTTCACTAACTGGGAGTCGCCCAGTCTAGAGCCCACAAACACAACACCGTTGTCCAAGTAGGTCAAACATTCAGCAATAGATGTCTGTCAGTGGAAGGAGACAGAAACATCTCAGTCTCTTGATCACAACACAGCAGGGCTACAACTTACAATCAGTTCATTTTTAATCAATATGGAAATGACTTTGCTGATTCTGTAATACAAGGTTAAGAAAAGCTAACATATTTAACACTTTGGAACCACCACTTGATACTAAAATAAATCAGAAATAGTTGCAGATCTATTTTTTCTCTTATTCAACCAACTGATAGTTTCAGCACCAGTCCCAGCACACATATTTTGGTCACATTAAGTCAGCAGTTAAAAAGCAAACTTTGTTTTTGACCTTGTTTTACAAGTAGTGAAAACTTCTTGCACAAAACCCCAAAACAGTGAATTGTATAACAACCTTGTAAATATTAATGTGAGAACAAATCCATCAGTAGTTCATTTTTTAGAATAGATCTGTTGTTATAGTGATCTAAGTAAAAATAAAGCATCTGACATATCGGTCTAAGCTTCCCTCTCTACATATTACACAACTGTGTGCGCAAATTTGTTGTTTTTACTTTTTTGCCACATAAATGACCAATTGTGAAAAATGACTTTATGCAGTGATAATTTCAGATGGAAACATAATTAGGAATTTTGACTTTTAACACATTCAAAGGCCATTAATAAAAATATGTAATTTTCCTGATAATAAAAACAAATATTGTTTCAAGCACAATCCTCTAACAGGAGGAACAGAAAGGTCACATAGCTGCTCAGCTAGACTTAAAATAAATGAAATGAAAATGAATTTGGTAGACAAAAGTTACGAACGCACAATTTGGTTATTTGACCAATGTGACAGAAAAATTTTTTTTTTAAATGGAGCTTTCATATTTTCACTTAACATTTCCGTTTTGGTCAGTGTTCAAAGTAATGTAAAAACGAACATAAGCGATGTTATTAAATTCAGCCCTGTCAGTCTGTACACGGTCTTACACTTATTGACTAGCGATTAATAAAGGATTTTCTGTCTGACATTTTAACGTAGAGCAGCTCCTACGTGTTTATTGAACAGACTTATCCTGACAGTAGTAAATTTATAATTATTTAAAAAGCAATCTGCTTCTAACTCAACAGCACTACTCAGCAGCAGTCAGAAAACTAGCAAAAAAAGCCTTTTACATCTCTAAACTCTTCAGAAAGCAATTAAAGAAAGGTGCTAAGAACCAAATATCATCTGCCTTGAACATGAGCCTTAGCTTCAAGCACAGTATTGAAATACAATCATAGCCTAAATCAACTTTAAAGGGATGAGTGACAGCCTGGCAAGCAAGCAACAAAAAGGAAAGCTCGTTTTTTCTTATCTTCTGTGCAAGCGCAGACAGATCTATTAGCTCAGGGCCATAAACCACTAAAAAGTCAATCGTAACAAAAGACAGTACAGAGGTGGTAAGAAGAAAAGGCAGCAGTAAGAAAATCAAGAACAGAAAGGCACGTCGAGCCAGGCAGTGAAAAGCTGATGGCAGAAATGCCCAAGGAAAGGCAGATGGAGAAACACATGGACGACAGGCAGCAGTAATAAGGCCTAAAAAACAAAAAACAAAAAAAAACAAGAGATAAATGGAAGACCTCTCCAAGCAGCTCCACATGCAGGTCTTTGAGCGCCACTGTGCCATCCATTAGCTCCTCCTTCTCCAACAGCAACATGAACAGACGCCCCTCCATGTCACCCAGCAGGTATCGTGAGCCGTTGGGGTCCACCCGGTTGTGGCAGACAATGGTACTTTGCTGTAAATGAGAGTAGGATATAAACAAATCTTAAAAATAGCACACACAGTAAAGGCAAAGCCTGCACAAGACCCTCATATTACACCAGTACTGGCACAGACACCTGCCTTGATCACCTACCATCACACGAAAAAATATATTTTCTTCTAGGAACTTGTATGTAGAACAAAAGGATGAACACAAAGCTTTACAATTGTAATTGCCTATAAACTATTTTTTCCTCCGTGATTGATAAACTGCAAATTGAAAGTTGATTACAAACATAATCTGCCATACACTGGTACATCCAATAGCTATAAAATGTATTTCCCAGGGGGCACAAATAGCAAATAAACCAGTCAACCATTTACACATACACATGTACAGCCAATATAGAATTACCATCAAGCCAATCCGTAATGCTTGAAGCCTAGTGGTTACCTGAGAGAAGCAAGCAAGCAACAGCAACACAACAGTGCTTTTAACATGAAAGAATTGAAAACTAAGTTATCAGTGCTCTCTGTTGGACAAATGTTGCAATAGCAACACTGCTTCTAAAAGAGAAATTTCTTGTGACTTTATGTGTCACTGATATATTTTTGATATGCTAATATCTACCAGCAGTTATCTGACACTGACTGATTTATCAGCCATTCTTACAATAATCTAATGTCACACTTACATTGTCTTATCATTGTTTGCTGTCATAATTTGTCACACTGTTTAAAATATGCTTTCTAAAGAAAACTGCATCACTTAGAGAAAGTAAAGCAAAGGATGAAACTCTACTGACACAACTGAGGCTGTTGTATAAAAAATAACTTATAATATTTGTTATAATATTTTCACCTTGATCACAGCTTTACTTGGATACTGTCAGGGTCACTCTCAGCTTTCTGACTGAAAGCTCACTCTAAACAAACTGGGCAGCATTAAAAAAACATGTT
This sequence comes from Australoheros facetus, assembly GCA_030220045.1. Lineage (NCBI taxonomy): Eukaryota > Metazoa > Chordata > Actinopteri > Cichliformes > Cichlidae > Australoheros > Australoheros facetus. The sequence goes on along the minus strand of JASGAU010391794.1, from coordinate 2,131 downwards.
AGGAGCTGCAGGATAAGCTGCCTGGATGGATTTAAATAATAGCCCAGACTAAAGCCAGCATGTAATTCCAGTAGTGTGACAGAGTTTCTGCTCCTTCCTTCAGAAGGAGTTATTGTCAACATCTACTGTATACGCTGAGCCAATTTCTCACTTGATCAAACCTTTACAAAACTCATCTTCACGATCACCCAACCTGTAGCATTATTTACAACTTTTGTCAAAAACTTTTGTTTTTCACAGCTTCACAAACTTCTGAACTCCTCCTGACTGAACGGCAGGTAATTAGCTTGTTAGATCTGACGCGTGAAACCAGTCTACCGTCTCACCAGCCTATGTAACACATTAGATGAGCTGAGACATTTTAGTAGACCTCCGTGTTGGCAGAAGCTTTGGTGCTCCACATTCATTTTTGGTGCTCCAGAGTGACAATTTATTAATTAGCTGCCAAAACGGTTCTATGTTATACATCAAAGGATAAGCCTCTGTGTTTTCTTTTGAAAGGAGCATGCTTGAACTGAATACAAATAATACATTTGGTGAAAATAAATAAATAAATTTAAAAATTCATTTAAAATGTGGCATCAGTGATCACTTGACAACAACTTTGCTATTACCTGGTCCCATTCAAACACTGACAGGGGAAAACTGGACAATGCTGCCATGCAGTTGTAGCAATAAAGAGATGACAGCTTGAGTTAAAAAAATAAAAAATAAAATATGAGTTACTGATGAGACAACAGAAATGAGCATCGTTTGAAACCATCATTGTGCTGCATTGTGTTGCAGAATTCTATGGATTTCAACTGAGGGTTACTTGAGTGCCATCTCCCTCTCAAAATGTCTCTGATACGGTTACAATTTCTTTCTTTCTTTTTCCATTTTAACCCCACAGTGTCTACTAAAAAAACAAGGAAAAAAAGAGTTGAAAAATTAAAGGGACATCATACTATTACCTTTAACAATCCAGCAAAAAGGGATGAACTATATATAAGAGAAAATGCTTAAAGAAACTGGTTTGATCAATATACTGTATGGAGGGACATTAATAATTGCAAAATTGGAACTATCCATTCAGATTCAGATCAGATAGCTCTGATCATTCAGTGTTGTATTTGATGCTACATTTGGATAACCAATGTATAAAGATCGACTGGAGGCTTAATACTAGCCTCCTGAATGATTATCAATGCAAAGAGTTCATTAAAAAAAAGAAATAATGAAGATTAAACTTAAATATAAAACAGAGGTACTATGAAAATGGACCCCAAGCTAAACAAAAATATTGACATGGAAAGCTCCATCTTTAAAATCTGAAACCCTTTTACAAATAGGATGTGCTATAAAGCTGATATAAAAGAGTCTTTCGAAGATATACAGGAGGCTTTTGCATTGTAGAAAGCTACACACCCAACCTAAAATAGCAGGCCCTACAACAGTACAAAACAAAATGAATTAAAGGACATTACAAAAGCAGAGATTGATAAGGTCACATCAGGGCTTAAAACAAATAAAGCACCAGGAGGAGATGGATTCCCAGCAGAGTGGTTTAATTTTTTTTAAGTTTATTTAGAGATTTACTGACAGCTATGCTTTTAAAATGTTTTAATTATATTTTGAAGGGTGGAAAGACCCTATTAGTGTGGAAACAGCCATAATATGAGTGATCAAAGAAGGGGAACAACAGAACAGCGTAGGTCATACAGACCTATTTCTGTTTTAAATATTAACTAAAGAATACTTATTTTAATAATTGCAAAAAGACTGGAAAATATTATTCCTGATTTGACAGATTCTGATCAAACAGGACTTATTAAAAACAAAAGACAATCACTAAACTTGGTTGATATCATGAGCAAAAGTAATTCAAAGTCATCAGCCACTAGTCTAGATGCAGAAAGGCCTTTGATGAGATGAGAGTTTGTATACAGTGGTGTGAAAAAGTGTTTGCCCCCTTCCTCATTTCCTGTTTTTTTGCATGTTTGTCACATTTACGTGTTTCGGAACATCAAACCAATTTAAACAATAGTCAATGACAACACAAGTAAACACAAAATGCAAGTTGTAAATGAAGGTGTTTATTAATAAAGGTGAAAAAAAATCCAAACCATCATGGCCCTGTGTGAAAAAGTGA
>JASGAU010391790.1:0-12345 GCA_030220045.1 Australoheros facetus | reverse complement strand
CTAAGACAGCTGGGTCAGTGATGGCTTTTTAAGTAGCCAGTAAGTAAATAATCTTTGAACAGTGTATAAATAATGATTTAATAAGGAGAATCAATGAAAGGAAACGAGCATCAAGGTTTCATGAGAACTTTATTTATACAAAAATAAAACAAAGCGAGTAAAGACAGCTGTTTTTCATCGTTTAGCAGTTGTTGCTGGTTATTGTAAAAATGGAAGCTGACCTGTAATCAGAAGTGAAAAAAAACAAACAAGAAGTGACTCCAGATACGATCCACTGCATTAAACTCACTCAGCAACAGCGATACATAAGAAGTAAGATATACAGGAAGTGTATTTTCAAAATAAGGCACAGCACTAATGTATAATGACAGCACTATGAAAGCAAAGCCTCTAAAGAATATCTGATGACTGAGGCACCGAAAACTTTAAATCCTGTGATCCTGATGAAGGCGGCGACCTCAGTAATCACTGCAGGAGAATGAACTCAGCGTGCTCACTGAACTTCAAAAGAACCCATGAATATCAAGCAGAGAAAAATAAAACATTCATACACCAAAATCTCTCACAAACCTTTGAAGCCACCAACACCAGAACTCAGACTGCCTCAAATCCACCACATTCAATTTCAGACGAGTAATTACAGTCTGGCTAATGTCACTGCTAGAAGGGGCTGAGCTACTCTCAACTTCATGCAAAGTTTTTATATTAGTTTTAGCACCAGTTACTGCATCTGCTCTTCTATTACATTTTAAGCTGCACCGGGCGAATATTTCATAAAAGCTGTGTGTTCAGCAGCTTTAATCAAACTTACAGAAATGAATTTAAATTTGCGTGGACTTCCATTAGGAAGATCGGACAACAAGCTACCCAAGGAATTTCAGATTTTGATGGAATGATGCAGCCACAGAAAACAGGGATCGCTTGGTTTAAATATTTAACCTGATGTAAACAAAGAGCTAACACAACACGCATCTTTAACCAGTTTATACTCAGATTTAAAGGTATTTTCTGTGAAAACAGAATTCAAAATTGAATGAAAACTTGAACCACAAGGTGGCAGCATTTCAGCCGGAAATATCGCACCAATATTACGTTTTTCTGTGTACCTTTGAAATTATTTTATGCTGCTATATCAAAAGACAACTTCTAAGTAATGTAATAGTTTTGTAGTGAGAGCAAAGCCCTGCCCTATGTTGGACATAACGCTAAAGCTGCTGCGTCTTCACATTTTTACTTCATTTTTAAAGGATTTAAACTCTTTTTATATGATTTATGCTCCTTGATGACTTTAATAATCACCAGTGTTTAATTAAATATGACCTAACATTAGTGATAAAGTCACCTGGAAAGAGTTTAGTGAGATACAAAACCACAGAAACCGAGGGCCGTTTTTTACCATTGACTTCTAGAGGAGTCGCCCCCTGCTGGTCAAAGAATGTAGGTTTAAGGCACTGCGTGGGCTTGACTTTTCAGACACAAAAGCTGCGTACAACTTTTATATACCCTTGTATTATATATGAAATATGTAATAGTTCCTAAAATGAGATCTAACTTCCTGGATGTTTTTTATTGGCTGACATGTTCAAAAATATATTTTTTTGAGACTTGGTTTGAAGGTCACTGGTGTCAATTTTGGTGCTGACTGGAAGAAAATTGAACAGCTTCATAGATTCCAGTGTGGCCTCCGGGTTTTCATCCATCAGCCTATCAGCGCTCACTGATGTTGCCTGGAACACTACAGGGTTTCCTCTGCTCACAGAAACCAGTCTGACATCGACCCTGTGTTCGTTTCTTTTGTCACCAGGCTTCTCAGTGACCAGCTGAGGAATTTTTCACCTCTCCATATGTCAACATATATATGTATATATGAACATCCAGATAAAAGAAATCAAGACCTTCAGCATTCATCGTCCTTCTCTAAGTTCTATCCACCGTCCATCCCTCTGCTATCTTTCTCGGCCTCATCTGCACCTTTCACACTTTCTTCTAAAGCCAGAAACCCGAGTTTGTCTCCACGCATCAGCTGAATTAAACCACAGACACTTGATGACTTCAATTAGCAGATTTTTATAAATAACCAGTTGATATTCAGATGATTTTTCTGGTGTCAGTACAAACTTCTTCCATTATAAAACAGTCAAACAAATAAAATGTCCTTCATTGATGTCATCCAATCACAGACCTTCTCTCTAACTCCCTGCCTTCACAAGTTTTCAGACGCGTCCTCGTGGGCCATCTACTTCCTGTGATCTTCCTCTACTATCCGGATGGCTCCGGCTTCCTCCACAGGCCCCTCCCTCTTGTTCTCCAATGCGACCTCAGTGTAGTTGACGCCACCTTCTGGCTGGCTGACGTTTCCCTGGAGTTCGGCCTCGACCTCGGCGCCCTCCTGGCCCTCGCCGACAGCTCTTTCCTTCTTCAGCTTGATGCGGAAGGCCTCTTTGCTCGGAGCTTTCTTCGCGATGTTCTCCTTCAGCCGCTCGCCGGACTGCTTCAGCCGCTCGCCAGCCTGGTGCATCTTCTCCCTCCGCTCGGGCGGCATCACCTTCTCGCCCAGATGGTGGAACTTGGTGCCCAGGGTGTCTTTGGTTTTGCTCATGTTCTCCTTGGAGAAGGCAGCCTTCAGCGTTTCTCTGCTCTTCATGACTGATTTCTTGATGCGAGCAGCTCGTGAGGGGTCCGCTTCTTCCATGCTGAGGTACTCCTCATCAGAGGAGAGGTCGGCGGGGATGTCGTAGGCGTCTGGCTCAATATCCAGGCCCTCCAGGCCAGGTCCTTTGGGAGACTTGGTGACGGCCACCGAAGGGATCTCTGTGTCACCCTGCAGATAAAATAAAAGGTATGGATAAATTTTGTAGGCCCGATGGAAGAGACTAAATAAGACATCACTTTGATGGCCTGTTATCCTCAGTGTGTGTTCAGCACTAACCCTGTTTATTCACCGAATGGAATAAAGTCCAAACAGTACAAACTAGAGTCCTTCATTGGTCTTGGAAGAATTTTATTATTGAACATTGTTTTTATGATTCTTTCTTTGTTATTGTTCCATCTGCTGATTGTGTTTTTCTGCATGTTTCTTCTCCTGCAAAAGAGATTTTAATTTCAGAGATGCACCAACCTAGTTTTTCCCAGTTCTGCAGAATATCAGTCTGATTATTAGGTTGCTTTAATGCAGAGGAAATATGAGCTTAGTAACAAAATATGGGTGAAAGGAGACCCTTCATGTGCTTTAGGTCGTTTGGTGCAATGACCCTTGTGACAGTTGCAGTTTTTAAAGGAACTTAAGTGTGTTTTTCAGCCCTGAAAACTTCCCATGGAAATGCTGGACTTTCTTTTTCTTTCTTTTTCTCCACCGATGGGTGGAGGGGAGGTTATGTTTTTACCCCCGTTTGTTTGTTTGTCCTACCGTAATATAAATTTTGTTCGTAATTCATTAAACTTTGTTTATGGTCCATGCTTAGGGGTCTAAGCATGGACCATAGCACAGACCCATCTGACAGCGCTCAGTAATCTGGTTTACTTTTCAAACTTTTGCAGCAGACGTCGTCATTCATTAACAAACGCCTCGTCTATCTCTGGAAAAACACACATTTGAAGCAGATGTCCATCTGTATCCTCTGTCCACGGAGGATAAATTACTGTGCTGCTCGTAAAGCTGAAAGGAGAAAACTTAATATTCCTCTGAGACACCCTGTGAGACTCGACCTACAGGCGCTGAAAACACCGGCAGCGCCACGAGATCCAGTTTTTCTATTTTTACACATGACCAGTAACTGAGCCTCATTCAGACAGGAAGCTGCTGGCAGCAACGACACCTGGAGCTCAGAAATGCTAACCTCACCATCTGGTTCCTGCCTGATCAGTTCTGGTCCCGGTTGGACTGGACTGTCATCAGAGTTGATTCAAGCAGATTTAAACAAGTTCCTCACATGATGCTATTTTGTCAGATAATGCCAGTGTCTGACCGTTACACTCATGGTGTCCTTTGGTGCTGGTGCACTCAAACATGGCTGCAGTATTTTGAAATAACAGTCTCGTTTAACAGCCCTACAAATTCCACGTTAGGAGACTGGAGGTGTGGTGTTAGCATTAGCCTCAGGTTTATCAGCCAGGAGAACGGGATTTGCATCATGTAAGTACTGCACTTGGTTTTCTTTTTTCCACTCACTGTTTTCTTTTATTTTTAACTCTCTTTACTTTTGCTTTCACTTACTGGAAGATTTAGGCTGCAAAAACTGCCTGGTTAAATTCAGGCGCTAAAAACTTCTTGGCTAGTTTTAAGTATCAAAAACCTTTTGGTTTAATTTAGGTGCTAAAAACATCTTTCTAGTTTTAGGGTCCCAAAAACTTCTTGGCTAGTTTTAGGTATTAAAGGCCAAGAAGACTGAGAGGCTTTTTTTTTTCTTCCAGATTTGAATTGTTGCTGCTACTTTTCTAACTCGTCGTAACATATTTTCAGTCAGCCTCAGGAACACAGCTGTCCATAAAACAGTGAGCTACAAACTCAGGTATCTGTGGAGGTGAACGTTTTGAACACCTCGATGAAACAACTCTGAGCTTTTGAAGTCCAGGAGTTGATATTTCTGAACAGGTGTCACATGAATATTTAAACATGTTACTTCCCCAAACCAAAGACAATAAAACGGCCTGACATCAGACAACACCTCCTTACTCAGACTCACACCTGAAAGCAGATAATAAACAGAAGGTTCCAGATTAAATCATAATTGTATGTGTATGCTCAGCAGGGGTGAGATTAAATGAGGACAGTTGAGAGTAATGATTCATATAAAGGTGATAAAGAGCCTCACTACTACTTTAGAGCATACTCGCTGCTTTATATTCCCTCCAGTATGAACTGAATTTTTAGGTGCTGCCTGATTATTTTTTAATTAAAACTGGCTTGTATACAAGAAATGAAGTGTCTGATATTCAGAATTTCCTGACCCCAAATGCTGACCCCTGTCCTCAGTATTTACAGTACACAAGTGTTTTCATTTTAATGTTTAATTTTCCTCTTAACTATTTAAAATGGTCGACGCAGCAGAGCAGACACTGGAGGAGGCTCGTTGCAGGTCCGCTCCACCTGCGGCGCCCTACAGGTGACTTTGGATGTGAAAGCCAATTAATCCTAATTAAGCTGTGGCCACCTGAGACAATGACACTCATTAATCAGGGAGGAGTCATCAGAGCGTATCCACACACTGTGAATGACACAATAATTACACCAGCAGGGAATGTGGGTCGAAGTATGTATTAATAACCTCGGTGGTAAAGGAGGAAGAAGAGATGAGAGAAACCATGAGAGCCTTTAATTATGTTAACACACAAACCAGAGATCAGTCACACTCTCATTGCAACCTTTATGCATTTCGATCTCGAACGATGACTGCACGAGCCTGCTGCGCACAACGAAAACAGCAGGGGACGGTTTCAAGTGAGTGTCAAAAAGAAACACAAAGTGGCTTCCAAGAATCTCTCAAATCGACACGCAAACAGCCACAGAGTGAAACAAAACAACTACAGAGACACTAAATTTTTAAAACTGGCCAATAAACATACAAAAGTTAAACAAAAGCAAAGAAAATTACTTCAGAATGATAATAAATGGATGTAAAATGAACACAAAGAGGCCAAAAAATAACTCCAGAGGCTGAAAACAAGTGACCACAAAAACCAGTTCACAAAGTTCTGATCATTAGCTGATCGATGACATTAAGTTCTGATCATTAGCTGATCGATGACGTTGAATTCTGATCATTAACTGATCGATGACGTTGAGTTCTGATCATTAACTGATCGATGACGTTGAGTTCTGATCATTAGCTGATCGATGACGTTGAGTTCTGATCATTAACTGATCGATGACATTAAGTTCTGATCATTAGCTGATCGATGACGTTGAGTTCTGATCATTAACTGATCGATGATGTTGCCGCTGACGCTGCCTGTGAGTCGCTGTATTGACAGGTGGTGTCATGCAGTCATGTGACAGGCGTGTAAAATGGCAGCGCCGCTCTGTGTAAGCAGGGTGACCTCCCTTAATTGTTTGTTCACTCTTCATCTTCTCTCTGCAGAAACATCACAAACTAAAAGCCATCAACTCCTCTAAAATTACACACTGTCCTCTGATGTCCGCTGTGCGAGCCTCAGCCGAGCACAGCGGCCCTGAGAGTAAACCGGCAGCCATTTATCTTTTTCTTATTACTGCCCACCGTCCGCCCGTCATTATTCAGCCGCCGGCGAGGCGATGACCGTCTCTAACAAAGCGCCCGCTGCTTCCCGGTTAAACGGCCGCAGACGAAGCTCTATATTAGGAGACGAAGGGAGGCCTCAGAATAACCGACTGCACATCATTCATGAGGAAACTCAACACTGCGACTGTCTGCAGAGACGACCGCCCGGGACCAGACTGAGCTAAACCTGGACTCACTGCAAAGAAGGACAGAGCTACCTCATGCACTGTAGCTGGGAACACAGGCGGGAACTGTTGTAAAAGAGCAGATATTAATAATTCAGTTTCATCATCAATGTACAGATGCAGCCTGGGGTCATCCACGTCAATTAGGGCGGGCAGAGATTTATGATTTAATACAAATAAAGCAAAAATAAAGGCCACCAATCAGAAGGTTGGTGGTCCAAAGTGTCCTTGAGGAAGATAATGAATCCAAATTACCCATGATGCACTGGAAAGTAATAACTGTATGTTAAAGATGGACACAGGTACCATGATGTCAACCACTGGTTTATGGAGCTTTTTTTAGCCACAGATTTAGCATTTTGGGAATTTTGGAGCCAGAAATGAGCAAATTTAGACGATGCTATGCTACCAGCTAATGCTAGCTGCCTTGGTTACCATCTACATCTATAAACCATATGAGTTCATCACTTAGACAGAGATATCTGCTAACAGATTAATAAAATGTGAGAATTTCACTCTCCACAACTGGAGCACAGATATTTTTCAGATAACTTTATTAAAAATGCTCCAAAAGACAAAAACAGCACAAACAAAGTTCAGAGGCCCAATTCAGTTGCTATTAGCTAATTAGCTGAGATGAAGCCTAGCAGGCTGTGAGTAGCTACAGCTGCCAGTGTCAGTCAGAGAGGCTACCTCCCTAATAATGCAAACACCAAGCCTGAATACAATGTAAACTGGTAAAAATTTAAGCCCTGTGTAGTTTCTGTGAAGGAGAAAAACTGCTTTAGGGTCCAAAACACAAAGCAACAAATACATAAGCAAAACGGTCCAAAATTAACTTGAAAAATATTACTACAAAAGTTACAAAATGTATATAAACCTGCTGTAAAAGAACTTCGGAAATGACTGCAAATGCAAAATAACAGACAAAAAAACATCATCTTTAAAATCAAACAAAACATTTACCAAATAGAAAACAAGTAAAAATGACCAAGACAATCTAAAAATGACCGCAAAGTTAGAGACACTAAATGACCACAAAGACGCATCTAACAACATGCAAGCAAGACACAAAATGCTTCAAAATGCTTTAAACAACACACCCAGACATACAAACTACGTGAAAATATAAAAAGCTTTATCTTTAAAAGACATTAAATTATGACAAAAACATGCAAAACGCCAACAGAGACACAAAACTACAGAAAATCATTACATCAGTTAGCAAAGACAGGCACAGCTACATGAACGTGACTATCAGCAGATATATAAAAGAAACGGACAGAAAACAACCAGAGACACAAAATGCTTTTGTGACTTTTTGTCATTTTCAGACGAATAAAACTTGTTTATAAATGAGTACAAATGACCACACAGACACAAAAAGGTCCGTGTTTCCACAGTTTCATCGATTTTATAATTACAATGTGCAAAATTCCCTTACATAATTACAGTGATTTAATACCGGTCGCCCGAGGTTCGCACCAGTGCCGAACACGTGCGGAGGTAAAAACGAGCTCTGCAAGAGTACGAGCGCCGTCTGCTCCCGAGCCCTCAGACAGGCCTCAAGCGACAAGTGATACAACAGGTGACAGACGAGTTTCAGTGGATCGAACTTATGACGGTGAAAGGCTGCCGGATGGACGGTGCAGAGGAACGAAGCAGTCGAACAAAGCGAGACAGCAGAGATTACGGCCACGATGAAACCGTCTGAGGAGGGAACAGGACAATGGAAGATGCGGAGTTAAGTTCACAAAGTCTCTAACCCTCTGCCCTCCCATCTCTTTCTGTGATATTAAGTCATCTCACAGGACTTCTTTCATCTCCTGCTGTCCTTTATCTCGTCAGCTGCGTCTCAGCAGCCGGTCAGGTTGATTGACGCCCCGTTTCTCGCTGCATCCTGACCGCTGTGATAAGCTGACATATCAGAGCCTGATTCTGGCTGACAGCAGTTTATGGCCTGTCCCTGCTGGCAAAGAGGAAGAACGCTGTCATCCCAGAATAGGTCCCTCTGTCACGGAGCCACAGCAGCTGTTAGCAGCTCACACAGAGCTCCGGTTACTATTCTGAAGTCTGAAAACATTATCGAGGACCGAAGACTCGCAGCTCACTGCTCAACGTATCCCCACAGAGCTGGATGGAAATGAGAGCGGGACGACTTCCATAGCTTCCAATAATGTGTGTTTTCACTGGGAATGTGAGAGGTTGGAATTTTGGCTACAGGCAGAAAATAATGTCTCTATCAGCCTTTATATGTGATATATATGAGCAGAGACCATAAATAACACCAGATGGATCAAAACTCTTCCATAGCTCTGAAAAACGGAAACATTGTAGCATCAAATCTGTGCATTTCACAGGAAAATGAATCTATAAACGTGCTACATGGAAATAAATACTTCACTGTAACTCTCCCTAAAATGCAGACTGTGGTTTGGTCTTTGTAAAGAAAGAAGAAGCAGGTGAAGAGTTTCCCACTGATTCAAGGCTCCGTGGTAATCTCAGCTAAACGTGCCCGCATTATAGGCCAACAGAGAAGTCCAACTCTGAAGATATATGACAATATACCGCATCCTGACTGAAGAATAAAACTATGACACGGAGCACTGAAGGAACTTTGGATGCAAATGAAGACGGAAAACTAAACACGAGCAACATTTGGAGGCTAGCTGACATATAATGATGTGCTCCCTGGTGGTTAGCTCCAGAGCTATGGCCAGGCTAATATAAACACATTAGCGCAGCGTGGAGATGGAGGGCGAGGGATAAACTGTTCTCAGTAAAAGATCACGTTGTTCCCGGTGAGCAGAGCCAAACGGCATCACACGGCAGGAAGAAGATCGTGAAAACAGACCAATGTTCAGCCAAGAGAACATCTGAGACCATCCGTCCACAACTCGAGGTTAGTCATTAATATGTTGCTGTGCTTTCTGGTTACTCGCCATGAGGGAGTCCTGATCCTTAACGTCCACACTGCGATCTGAAGCTGTCTGAGCCCGTGGCTGCAGTTACACTGCAAGGTTTTACGAACAAAGACGTTTTCCACGTGAATCGTCTCAATAAAAAGCCGAGAATGACCACTGAATATTTCTGAGGGGTGTTTATTAAAAAAAGCACAGCAGCACGTTAAAAAGACGGCCGGAGACGCCAGGACTGCAAACAGAAGTGATCAACATTTGGAGAGCACTGTCATATCATCGATGGTTTAGTTATTCGTTATTATTCATTTAGTGCTACTAATTTCTAAACACGACTGATTTTGTATTTTTTGTTGTGTGATTCAATCATTTCAGGGTTTTGGGGATTTAAACCTGGAACCTCCTGTAAGAGGAAACGTACCCGCTGATCGGTAAAACCAGCAGTGCAGGAAAAGTGTGCGAGTTATTGTACATCACTCATAACAACAAAACAACAGGTGACGTCTGTGTTTGTTGCTTATTATCTGCTTATGTTGTTAAATGGAAAGGTTAAAGAGCAGGAATCACCACAAACGAAAGCTTTACAGTAAAATCCAAAATAAAGTGGAGCAGAAGAAGAACGCAGCATAACAGAAATACTTTGAGAAAGTTCAGGTACATTAACGAAGTACTGGTGTTAGACATACTCTAGTCTAATGTACCTAAATATATACTTCACATTTATATAAGTGTCAGTGTGTGATGGTAAGAATCTGCGTTTGCATCCTTAATACAAAAAATAAGTTCACCTCCCTCATCGTTAGCAGTATTACTAAACAAAGGGCTCAAATGAAAGCGCTCCCCTCTCTCAGTGTTCCTGACACCGCTCTTATCTGACAAAAGCTGAACTTATCAGGCCTGCAGCTACGAACGCCGAGCCTTTGATCTCCGTTATGAAGCTTTCAGTTCCCAGAAATGTTTTTTTATTTTCTGTCCATCATCTGACCAGCTCCTTGTAGCTGAAAATCCCACTGCACTCCAGTTTAACGCTGTTTTAAAGCCCGTCCAGCTCTTTACCAGCTGCTTCACGTATCCCGACTCACTTTGTGCTCTTAAAGAACATGGCACATGTCTCCTTGGACGTGACGCTCACAGCTTTGCTTTATTTTTCCATCCTTTTATGTTCAGGGAACACTTGACAGGAGTTTTCATTCATGTAAATGTTGCCGAGCTTTATAAATTAAAGAGTTCATTCGAGTGTTTCAGAGTAAAAACTTTGAAGTGAGTCCACCTGATCTGATTAAGGTCGCCCACACTTTGGATGAAAGTGCGCCTTCTCAACATAACGAGGATGCTTTTCTATTAATTGGCAATGTTTTGGAGTTGAGGGCTCTTATGAGTTTGAACTTAATCCGCTCTTCATTTCCTCACATCGATGCCCGTCCACCGCTTAATGAGCTGAGTCAGAGTTCATCCAGTTAAGATCTTGCTGCTTGGCACACACTTTGGTCTACTTAATTTCGGATACTTAATTATTCTCCAGTTCCTCGTAAACACAAATCTGAATCCGCTTTATCTCAGAAACCTTCTCTGGGGACGAAACTCTTTGTTTTAACAGATTCTACTGTTTAAGGCCCTGAAAACCACTGTTCTTTATGAGCTCCACAGCACTGAAGTCTAAATGTGTCATTTTACACCAGAATAGGTTTCAGGATTTGAGTTCTTGCCTCTGTTTTTGGTTTGGATAAAGTCCTAATTAAGCGGATCCAGTCTCAGTCATGGAGGCCTATAGATCGGTCAGCGACTCCTGTCAGTCACCTGTCACCGGGGAAAAATGTGTATTCTCCATTTAGCTGGTGATTGGTTGTTTGGCCACAAAGACCAAAAACCTCCCTGTAATAGCTTTGGTCACTAGCCAGCTGCTACAGTTACCTGTGGTTTCTTTACAACATAAAGCGCCTTGAGGCGACTGTTTGTTGTGATTTGGCTCAATATAAATAAAACTGAATTGAATTGAACTTGCTAATTACTCGCTGAGCGGTGGTGAAACGTGTGACCTAAGCTGAAAAAGCAAAATGTTCACCTTCAAAGTAAAAGTTGTGCCTTTTAATGGAATCAGCTCCAGACTGCTCAGGGACTGTGCAGACCAGCTCTGTCAACCTGAGCCTGAATCTGGAGAGGGTTCCCGAACTGTGGAAGACTTCCTGCATAGTTCCAGTGCCAAAGATCGCACAGCCCAGGGAGTCCAACACTACAGACCTGTGGCCCTGACCTCTCACCTGATGAAGACCATGGAGAGGCTTATCCTGCACCACCTCCGCCCACTGGTGAGCTCAGCGCTGGACCCCCTGCAGTTCGCCTACCAGCCCGGCATCGGGGTGGACGATGCCGTCATCTACCTGCTGCACAGATCCCTCTCTCACCTAGAGCAGGTGGGGAACACTGTGAGGGTCATGTTCTTTGACTTCTCCAGCGCTTCCAACACCATCCAGCCTGCACTGTTGAGAGGGAAGCTGGAGGGAGCCGGAGTGGACAGGCAGCTGACGGCATGGACCATCGACTACCTCACCAACAGACCACAGTATGGGTGCCATGACTGTGTGTCTGATGTGGTAGTTTGCAGCACGGGGGCGCCACAGGGCACGGTCCTCTCACCCTTCCTGTTCAGTCTGTACACCTCAGACTTCAGGTACAACTCAGACCTTTGCCACCTACAGAAGTTCTCAGATGATACGGCCATCATCGGATGTGTATCAGATGGGAACGACGAGGAATACGGGGGGGTCATCAGTGACTTTGTCGGCTGGTGTGAGAACAACGCACTCCAAATCAACACCAGCAAGAAGGAGATGGTCATAGACTTCAGGAGGAAGCCACCCCCTAAAGCACCAGTGAACATCCAGGGAAAGGACATGGAGACAGTGGTCTCTCTTACAAGTACCTGGGTGTTCACCTCAACAACAAGCTGGACTGGACTACAAACACAGACGTCCTGAATAAGAAGGGCCAGAGTCGACTCCACCTGCT